>CAODLS010630438.1:0-13758 GCA_948243855.1 Flueggea neowawraea
TTCTTCCAAACTCATTTCATGTGTGAGTAAGGATCCAAGTAATTCCTCCAATGAGAGAGAAGAGAGATCTTTGGCTTTAAGGATAGCATCCTTCTTGGAAGCCCATGATTTAGGCAAGGACCTTAGAATTTTTCTCACAATCTCGGAATTTGTATATAATTTTCCAATAGATTTGAGTCCATTGTTGATGTCATTGATTCGATCAAACATTTCTTGAATGGATTCTTCCTCCTCCATTTTGAACATCTCGTATTTATGAATAATGAGGGAAATCTTGTTCTCTTTGACTTGAGAGGTGCCCTCATAAGTAATCTCCAAAGTTTTCCATATCTCATGAGCATTCTCACACCGCTGGACTTTGTTGAACTGAGATTTACTCAATACACAGAAAAGGATGTGCATGGCTTTGTTGTTGTATCGCACCATCTTTTTGTCATAATGTGTTTATTCTTCTTTTGTTTTGATCCTTTCAACACCATTAACAGTCTTTTTTGGGCACATAAGGACCAACTTCTACAACATCCCAGATTTCTTCAGTTTCACACTTGAGAAAGACCATCATTCTTATTTTTCAGTATGTATAATCATTGCCATCAAAGAAGGGAGCTCTATTAATTGTCAGACCTTCATATCTATGAATGCTATCAAAAAAATGTCATTTTTGAAATCATTAACTCTTTGGATGTTAAGCCAAATAAAAATTATCAAGAGCACAAGCTCTGATACCAATTGTAAGATTCGGTCCCAATAAGAATGACAATCCAACATGGGGTTAATTGAATTTTTAGCAAGTTAAAAACTTTGTTGAAAATCTTTTGCAAATTAAAATAAATAACAAAGCTTAAAACAAGTAAAATCAAATTATAAATGTGAAAACAATAAAACCACCAATTCACAAATATAAAGTAAAGTAAATAGAGTAGGAAGAGAGAAAACAAAGCCTCAATTTATAGTGGTTCGGTCCTCCTTGACCTACGTCCACTCCTTGAGATCCACTCAAGAATTTCAATCAATTATCTCCTTACTTTCGGGTGGAGGACCATTTGTTTTTGCGGGCTCAACAAGCAAACCGTTACACCTCTAGTTTTTGTAGGAAACAAACTAGGAAACCTTCAACCTCTCTTGTTTTTCTAAGGAACCAAAACAAAGAAAAACATATCTACTAGTTTTCTAAGGTTCACTAGGAAACCACTCTTGTTTTCAAAGGCTCAACAAAGAAACCTATACAACCTTCAATCAAATACTTTGATTGTTACAAATTGTGTTTCCAAAACACAGAATTTAAGCTCAACCCAACCCAAGAATGATAGCAAATGAAAATAGCAATAGTGAGTATAAAAATGAAATTGAGAGAATAAATGAGAAAATAAAGATTGCAAAGTGTGGCCAAGGTTTCTCTATGATTCTCTCTTACTTCTTCTGATGTTGGAGATGCCTATTTATAACCTTCTTGGAGTTTGGAACCGTTGGAATCAATAATAGAGCTGTTGTAGAATAGATCGAAATATTGTAAAATGCTGACATTGGATCCTATGTTCATAGTACCAGATACTGTGTGCACAAGACATATACTATGTGCATAATATCATATATTACGTGTGTAGACGGATTTTTTTAAGTTTACACTCTTAATACTTCACGTGATTGTGTCGGGGAATATTCAAATTCAAATTTCCGAGGAACGCCTTGAATTTGTCAGTTTCTGGAACCCCGTTTACGTGCATAGTATCAGTACTACGTGCATAGTATGATTCCACCAGCGTACTGTGTGCATAGTATCCAATGCTGTGTGCGTAGTATGATTCCCCCAGTGTACTGTGTGCATAGTATCCAATACTGTGTGCATAGTAATTATTTTCAGGACAACTATTTTCTGGTCTTCATCTTTCATGGATGATTTGTTCTCATTATCATCAAAACTAAACTCAACAGAACTAACCAACGACCATGCCAAAAATTAACTGTGTTGTGTTCCCCGACCAACCAAAGAGAATCATCCAACATATTAGAGAAGTGAGTACTACCATATATTATAGTATCAATAAAACTCTCATACAAATCAGGAAAAAAATGCAACAAAAAATAGTTTGATCCTCATCATCAATGTTAACATCAACACCTCTCAAATCTAATATAATTCTATTAAATTTTTCAAGGTGTTCTTTAACCTGCATGCTTTTGGACATTTTCAAGGTATGTAGTCACCTTTTTTTCTGATAAAACTTGTTCAACAGGGATTTATTATGATACCTACTCTCCAACTTTTTCCACAAGTTTGTTGTAGTAGTTTCATCAACCACCTCCATCAAGACTTCATCTGTCAGACTCAATAGAATTGTACTATGCACTCTCTTCACAGCCTCTGCTTTCTGCACCACTGTCAATTATGTCGGTAATTTCTCTTCACCTGCAATCGCCTCCTCACACTTTTGTTGACCTAGAATCGTCGTTATCTTCAGTTTCCACAGCGTGAAATCATTCGACCAATTGAATTTCTCAATATCGAATTTGTACGAAGACATCTTCTTTTTGCAGAATGAATCCAAAGTTTATGAACAAACTTCTATGGCTCTGATACCACTTGTCAAGAAAAACCGGCGATAGAAGAATGCGGAATAATAAAGAGCAATCACACTAGAACACAAGATTTACGTGGTTCGTTCAATCGATCTACGTCCATAGGCAGAACACAAATAATTCTACTATTCAGAGTCAAAAACAAGCACAACGGCTTACAACGCCGTTCAAATACCTCCCCGAGACGTTGACAAGCCCCTTTATATAATTTACAAGGAATACAAGTCAAAATAGATAAGGAAAACTCTAAAGCCCGTCACACGTAATTACACGGACGCAAGGGAAGAGACACGGACAAGCAAGACACGACCTAAACCCGTGACCGTGTCTTGAAAAGCACGAAGAACCACACTGCACGGTCTGAGACACGACCATGTCCCAGGCAGTGTCTTCAAATGGTTCGCCAATCTCGCCATTTTCGTCTCCAATTTGTCCCATTTTGATTTGACTAAATTCTTCAAGATTTGACTTCAATCTTGATCAAAAAAATTATTTCAACATTAACATAAAAATTATTTTTTTAATAAAGATTAAATACAAAACTTTAATTTGTATAAAAATTATTTTTAAATAAATTTTTAATTTTTTAATTTTTTTTTCTAATATTTTAAAAAACAATGAAAAAATCTCCAAACTAGACGTTCTTTAAATGCCTCGGACAAAAGCCACTAAAACCCACGTCAATATTTATATTTTGGATCACCTGACTATCAGAACATGAAAAATTTCTTGATTTCAAACAAAAAAAGTAACAGCACATACAACGACTTCAGCAAGTCCAAAACGACAATGTACAGTTGTTGTGTTGCAGACATTGCATTCTCTAATCAAATCAACCAAACAGAACACAACAGAGACGGAAACAAAAACCTTCACATATTCCGTACAGCAAATACATATATATGCAAATCTACGCACAAGCACAGGGATTATCAGCATGGATCAAGCCTTCCTCTTCACTCCTAAACAGCAAAAAACCGATACTCAACCCCAAGACCACCGCCACAAACACACCTCCATTAAACGACATCACGGCCAGCATCAGGAAGTACCCGATCGCAGAGTTTATCCCGAAAAGAACCGCTCCAGCCACCTTCGCCGCCGATAACTTCCCTCCGCAGAATCCCTTGGACTGGAGAAGAGGCTGATCGGCCGAAGAGGCGGCGGAGGAGAATTTGAGTCGGAGTCGGAAGTTTTCCAAGTACTGGTAGAAGGAGGAGAGGAGGAGGCAAGCGAGTAGAGAGAGCGCGTAGGAGATCCAGGTGGAGGTTCTCCACGTGGCGAAGAGGAGAGTGACCTCCTTGCTCCAGTAAAAGGTCATGTGCATCATGGTTGTTGCTTTTGGAGAGGAAGGGCAAAAATGGGATTATAAATAGACGTTGCTATGATATAGAGGAGATGTTTGGGTTTGGGAATGGTAGTACAACGTTGGTGTGGAGTACAGTGCACTGCGGGATGTGGAGTACGCTTTACTCATTTGTACGTGACATTCTATTTCATTGAAGTATCCACATGTACGTTTGTTTTTCTTGAAGTATTTTTTTTTGGCGAAATTCGTGATGATTCTCGAAATTTTGTGTATTATTCATCTTGATCTCTATTAGTTTTAAATCATCTGTTTTGGTCTCTTAACCTATCACTGTTAAGCAAATATAATGGGCACATCAAAAAATTTCACGTTAAAAAATCTGACGTGATATATAAGACCTACTAATTTTAAGTATTTAATGACAAAATTAATCTTATATTATTGTTTGTTTTTTCTCTCATCAACTCTCTCTCTTTCTCTCTCCATTAAACACAACCTCAACAACAGCCACCACATCTCTCTCGTCACCACCAAACAAACCAAGTCACCTAGTATTGAAAATGAATAAGAGGTATGATCTTAAAAAAAGTCAGCAAGAAATTAATAGAAAACAAAAATAAACGACATTTTGATAAGCGATCTTCAGAGGTATGATCTTTGAATAGGAGTTCCAAGTCCAGGTACTGTGTTAAGAAGAGCAAATGCCATAGCCAACTTCTCATATCTGGCTTTTCTCATTTCTCTCCTAATTTTGTCCACCATTTCATATGTGTTCCTTGTTCTTTTTATGCGATTTATCTTAGACACGAATTCATAAAGCTCATAATCTAACTCAATCATAGTGCTTCCAGGGACCTTTCTCACGCCCTTCCTCTCCATCATCTCTCTAATATTGAGCAATCTAAATATTTGCAGCAAGAATAAAATCAAAATCTAAAATTTGTATCAAGAATAAACTCAAAAATGCAATTTCAACAACACTGGCAACCAGATTTGTAGCAAGAAAATGACAATCTGAAATTTGTAGCAAGAACAAACCCATAAATTTTCATTAACGAAACCATCTCAGATTTTCAATCATCTCCATCATCTCTCTAATACCAGATAAATCTCTCTCCATTTTTCCGATTTGACTTCTTCATTAACAAAACGATATCGTCTAAATCATCTATTCCAACTTTCAAAACCAGACCCAGAAAAATATCTCTCCACTTTTCAGATTTGACTTCTTAATTAACAAAACGATGTCGTCTTCTAAAATCCATCAAGCCATTGCAACTCCATCAAGCACTCCTAAAATCTAGCAGTGTAGACAGATGCAACAGTGAAGACAACATCAACAATGGAGAGGAGAGAGAAAACAAAAAGGAAAATAAGGTAGCAAAACTGGTGGATGAATATGAGGGTCCATTGATGGCGGGTCTAGGTCAGGTCATCAGATGGGTAGGTCTCAAGATGGGAGAGGATTGTGTGGGTGAAGAAGGTGTCGGTCTTTGAGCGGGTTCAATGGTTTGGATTTTAGTTGGGTTTGGTGGTGGTGGAGAAGAAAGAATTACAGAAGAGAGGGCAAAGATGAGAGATGGATTCGGTTGGATTTGCGTTGGTTTGAAGAAGAGGAGGAGGAAGGGAGGAGAAGACAGAGAGGAGGAGACGGAGAGAGATTCAGAGAGAGTTATAGAGATGGGCTTGAAGGTTTGAGAGAGAGAGAGAAAGAAAGGATTGAGGGGTATAAATGAAGTAAATTGATTTTAAAATGAAGGACAAATTTGTCTTTTCTTCTTTTCTGTTAAGTAAAATAAACGGAGTTAAGTTCTAGGGATCGAAACGGCTAATTCAAAACTACTGGGGACCGGGATAAACAATACACAAAATTTCAGAGACCGCCATGGAGTTCACCCTTTTTTTGTTATTTTGGCTGAGACATAACCTAAACTACCGCTGGTGCCTCTCCAAACCTTTGTTGAGTTTTGAACCTGGAACGTTAGTGTCCCCGACGAACCTGCCAACCAATTGGACCAGCCTGCGAACTCTTATTAAAGTACCTAATATGGGATAATGATCAGACTCAGCTCGCTACAAGATTTACACACACATTCCAACATAGATGATAGCTAGATGAAGGTGCAAAGTGATTTGAAGAATCCTGATTAAAGTAAGAGAAATCCTTTATCACTCTACCACAACAATTAGTGGTTTTGTTTGCAATTTTAATTTATTCTCTTCTCTATATTTTCTTTAATAAAAAAAGTGTAAAAATTAAAAATGCAAAATGAAAACAGAGAGTACTACAAAATTAAAAGTTAATGTTATTAAACAATTAAGAAAGTAAGTAATCAATTGTTGATCCAAAAAAAGACTGCAACGGGTGTGCGAGAAGCCTTGTCTTGGTTGAAGAATGAAGGTGGTTCACAGTAGTTGTGGAAACTGATTTGCAAAAGGTTGCGTTGGCCATCCAGTCGCCCTCTACAACAAACTTATTTTAGCAGATTTACATTTGTTTCTGTTGGCTTTATTAGACAGTGTGAGAACCATATGGCTCACACTTTTGCAAAGGTCGCGGGTTATATGGCAGTGATTCACTAATGAGATTATGATCCACCCCCCATTCTTTGTTCCATTTTTTTTGTATGAATAATATGATGATATTCGGGTTCAAAAAGACTCTAATTAATAAGTACCGAATTTTTATATGCAATAAATAGAATTTCAATTTCTCCCTCTATCTGATTTCAAAAAAAAAAAAAAATTCTCCCTCTCTCAATTTTATAGTCATATTGTCTATTTTGGGTGTTCTAAATGTGGGCACTATTTTATTTTTCTTTCCACTAATTATTAACAAAGTTACAATATTATTCCCTATTTAATTGATTTGTTGAGTTTTAAAAATATTAATATTTAGCCTTTTAAAAAAATTACAATAATATAACTAGAAAGAATTATAATATTAAATGAGTCTAACTACTAAAATTATCATTTTGTAGTTCAGTACAAATGATTAGTGCCTATAAAGTTAGGAGGAAGGGAGAATATAAATAAGCATTTTATCAAACTTATTTAACCATCTTATCAAATATG
Organism: Flueggea neowawraea; assembly: GCA_948243855.1. Lineage (NCBI taxonomy): Eukaryota > Viridiplantae > Streptophyta > Magnoliopsida > Malpighiales > Phyllanthaceae > Flueggea > Flueggea neowawraea. The sequence goes on from CAODLS010630438.1 coordinate 6,962, forward strand.
AAATGTGTTATAACTATCACCAATTTATGTGGAAAGGGGGCAAATATTTTAATAATTTTAAAAATAAATTAATAAATTAAAAAAAATAGTGATTTTTCAGTATTGATATTTGGGAAAAGGTTTAATTCTAATTCAATTTTGTCTCTCAGGATTACTTTTTTACTCTAATTGAAATTCCGTCTTAAATAGTGTTACAAAATTAGATCACTTTTGGTCTTATCTTTACAAAATTAGAAGCAACCTTGCTGTCAAGATTTCTTGTTAGTTTGGTAATCCAATTGATGATTTAATTTTTATCGGTGTAATCCCATGCTAACATGATTAATGTGAACGCTTTTTACGAACTCAAATTTTATGATATAAGCTTTATATAAAAAAGAAATCAGCAGAGGCTTTGTCATTGTTGTCAAGGTAATTTTAATTTTGTTTCGTTGTAGTTTATTGTTCCCAGTGATTGCGTGATCTTCCTAATATATTTCACTTATTGGCCAACTCTTTCACCCTGTTGATGTGGGATTAGGATATGAAAAACTAGTATATTGCAGTGTTTGAATTTAAGTGATGAATTTGGATTGAAATTTCTCACGATGGTTGTCTAAGCTAGTTATTGATGAATTACTTCATGTTTCTAATGGCTTATTTTTTTGCATCTTTATCTTCCTGTTCGTTTTATATGGTTTGGGCATCATTATTTTAAAAATCGTGTTGACGAAAATTATGAAAAACTTACGTGTGGGAATTTTTTTCAGCTAGAGTTTTTGCAAATGTTTGTTTTTGATGAGAGCATTAATCTAGTAATGGAAAACGTTAGGAGCATCATCAATAGTAAACGTTACAAGACATTAATGTCAACTCATAAATGGCTACTCTATAAATAGTAGTCAGAGTCAACGAGTGAGGGTATGCTCTATTCTCCACTCTTATTGATACTCTATTGAATTTCTACTGACTTAAGCGTCGGAGACTCGCCTGAGGAGCATCCCGACCTCTTCGTGTTATATGTTTTCAGGTCTCGAGGCGACGTTCACGATTCCCTAGTGTTCAAGTGTTCTAGTTCTCTTATTATTATTGTTCATTTTCTGAGGCAACAACAATTGGTGCCGTCTGTGGGAAAACTGAACGAAAAGCCCTGCTCGTTGACGATACAAAAAGAGTACATCAACATCACCTACAATGCTTACCATGGTGCAAACACATTCGAATCATGCTGGACATCCTGAGAAGGATGCGAGGAGAGTCGGTGCTGGAGCGGGAGCCTCGGGAATTGCCACCCCTACCATTCCACTCGCGGACTATGAAGCTCTCAGGAAGCAGAATAAGGAGAACCAAAAGGCTTTCGTCGAGATGGAGACCTTGCTCCAACAACTCCTTCCTCAGGCGCAGCTCTCGCCCACTCTGCGTGCTTATGCCCAAAGTGCTCAAAATGGAGGAGTCCCGTAAAGGCGTGACGATGTGCAACAAAGTCACCGCCAACACACACAAGTGTCAGAACAGCTAAGTCCTCAACCTCGCCAAGAGCACTTTGATGTTCATATTCTAGATGCTCGGATCGAAGCCAGGAGAGAAAACTACCAGGAGGTTGTGGAAAGTACGTGTAGAGCAAAGCCTAGGGTTCCTTCGAACAAGGCTTAAGTGGAGCCCCAATCTTCGATGACTGTTCGAGAAGCGACAGACGTGAGGAAAATGATCGAAGAAGTCCTCGAGAAGAAGAGTTGGTTCCTATGGAGGAGCACCAGAAAGCAAAAGCTTTGTTCACTAAAGAGGTTATGGGAAAACCTCTTCCCCCAAAGTTCAAGATGCCCTCGCTGCCGACTTTTTCAGGAAAAGAGGACCCGCACGAGCATGTTCAAAACTATGAAGCCATCATGATGCTTATGGGAAGATGCCATCATGTGCCATACGTTCCCAATCACGCTAAAGGATCATGCTCGGTCATAGTTCAACGGACTGAAGGAAGTGTCTCTTTCTTGTTTTGATCAGTTAGGGAAGGAGTTCATCAACGCCTTCATTATTAACAACAAGCGTAAGGACGCTACGTACTTGTTGAGCGTGAGGCAGAGTGAGAAGGAGACTCTGCGACAATACGTGGATAGATTTAGAAAAGCAACTATTGAGGTTCATGATTTGCAACCAAACGTGGCAGTAGCAGCAATGTTACAGGGTACGCAATCAGTGCAGCTATAAGAGTCGATGTCTCTGGACTAGCCAAAAACCTTGGTAGACCTCATTGTCCGAGCAAACAAATACATCCTTCAGGCTGAAGCCTTGAAGATAGTAGGGTGCAAAGAGGACAAGGAGAAGAAGCGGAAACAAAGAAAGGCACAAGAGGAGTCGAACGAGAAAAAGTAATAGGAGGTTCAGGTCTTATCACTTTTTCTCCAAAGATCGGCCAAGCTTTGGGAAAGAATATGAGTGCGTATTGCAAATACCACGGTGCGAGTGGACACTTCACGGACAAGTGCCAAAAGCTGAAGATTAAAATCAAGAACTTGGTTCGAGGTGGACGCTTGGACCAATTTGTTGATACTGAAGCATCAATAGGGGAACCAAACATAAAGAATGACGCTTGAAGAGGTTGATCAACATAAGACCAACTAAGTGCACTGCCACTTGAAATATTGAACTTTGATTGTTGAAGTGTACTTCTGATGGTGATAAGAAGTTGAATCCTTTAAGTTTTGTTATCTTTCTCTTGTGTAAAATGAGAGCATTAATCTAGTAACGGAAAACGTTACGAGCATCATCAATAGTAAACGTTACAAGACGTTAATATCAACTCATAAATGGCTACTCTATAAATAGTAGTCAGAGTCAACTACTGAGGGTATACTCTATTCTCCACTTATACTGATACTCTATTGAATTTTCTACTGACTTGAGAGTCGGAGACTCCCCCGGAGAGCATCCCAACCTCTTCGTGTTCTATGTTTTCAAGTCTCAATGCGATGTTCACGATTCTTTAATATTCAAGTGTTCTAATTCTCTTATTATTATTGTTTATTTTGTGAGGCAACAACAGTTTTGAATTTAACTGTCTCACTTGTTTCTTCGTCATTGCAGATACGCGGCTTTGTTGACAACTCTTGTGTGTTAATTGCATGTAAAAAGAAAATATTATTGGGTTAAGAATCAACTAATGCAACCAAATAGTATGAATAAAGAGAACATTTATCCCCGTAATGATTACTCCCTTAACTATTACACCCATAAATTTTTCTCCTCTTTACCTTTACCCCATACCAAACGTACTCTTTTATCTTAATGATGTCTACAAACTGTATAGCGGAGAATGAAAAGATTCCATTTTTTTTGTAATAACGAGACCATAATTAAGACAATTTATTTGTCAAGCCCAAAATTGTCTTTTAACCTTTATTTGGATGCTTATGAAATGATGGAAAAGAAAAGAACGGAGGGGAAACCTCATTTCTCTCCATTTCTCTCCAATTTAGTGAGAAATAAAGCTAAGTCTTTATTTTCCTCCATTTTAATTCATTTTCCTTCTTTTACATTCATTTATATTGAAGCAAACAATGAAAAAGAAAAGAAATTTGATGTTTTCTAATTTAAAATAAAATTAAAACACTCTTTTATGTTTTATTGAGTAGGTACAATATGTTTTTTTAAACTATTAATGGGATTATTCTATATCTATAATCATGAGCATCTCTAATGGTGTTTTCTATGCCTAGAGAGCATTTTTTTATAAAAATAAAGAGTAGCATAAATTATAAGTATAGATTAAAGATGCAAAACTCCTCAAATGATACTCTCTAATTTAACTCTTTATTTTGTAGACAATAAAATTTCATTGGAGGGAGAAAGAGTTGAATAATTAAAAGAGAGTGAAAAAAAGAATATAATACATGGAAAAATGTAAATTTTATTAATGACAACTATAATTGACTAACTACATATGGAGAGTGAAACTCACTCTTTATTTCACTCTTTATTTCACTTTAAGAGATAAAGAGTGAAATAAAGAATATTTAAAATTAGATTTTAGATAATTACTCTTTATAATAAAGAGAATTTTGAATGTAAAAAAAAATTATTGGAGATACTCTTATATATTATGCTAAATGACATGAACTTTTTTTACGTAATTTGAAAAATTCAATTGTATTTTATTTTTTAAAAAAAGAGGCAACTTTCCTTATTTTCAATTGCATTAAAAACATTTGATCAGTTCATTTTACTTTTAATCATTACTCCCCAAGTAATCCATAAGTTCGTAACTTGAAATAACAATCCATTGCCTTTTTTTCTTAATCATAACTTGTTTTAGTTCGAAACACCAGTGATAAAAAATAGTTTTCAACCCATGACATGAGGGTACCTCAATGGGTAAACAAACAATAACTTGTAGGTTAGATTTCGAATTAAAATCTCATGAATAACAACTATAAAAAAAATTATTAACTAAAAAGTGAAATTTTTAATAACAGGGTGAAAAATTTATAAAATAAAAGTTTTTGTTGCTAATTAGAAAGAACATAGTTCCCTAGTTTGTGGACTTTTGATCAAGTAGCATGAAATAGCGCAAAACATTATGCCCAAAAAATGGCGGGACTTGAGGCGTGAAAGTTTACTTGGCAAAAGCAGTTTCTTGCTAATTAACGAGAAAATTTCCTAACAACAACTGGCACTGCCTTGATTAATCACGACTGTCGATGCTGCTCGATTGGTATTATTGCTAGAGATTCGTCGGGTCTGGCTACCGGATTTTTCAACAAACTCATCAACTTCTGCTGCCCTCTATTTGTTGAAGTTTGAGGGATCTATTTTGCTCTAATTTGGGCCATTGGACAGAAATTCTTATGGAAAAAGACTCGACTCTCGCTGTTCAATATATTAACCATCTATGACTCGGCAGGGAAACCAGAAGAATCTGTTTTGGACTGTCCATCAATTGCTCTCAAGCGACTGGAAAGAAGAAATTAGGCATGCTTTTAGAGACTCCAATAGCTGTAAACACTTGTTAGCAAAAGAGGGCCTTAGTTGACTAATAGATAGCAGTTTCTCTGTTGTTATCCCTCCCCATTTGTCTCATTTGATGTACCTAGACATATGTGGTGTTCATATTCTGCCTAGCTGAACTGGATGCAGAATTAACTAGTGAGAATGTAGTCCTACCCATGTACAAAACCCGCCTAGCTAAGTCAATATGCGTGGACATAATCTCTTCAAACAAAAACAAAAAATTTGAACAAGAACGCTTATTAAGTCGAATAACCAAAACATCAGAACCTCAACATCCCAATCAGATCATTCTCGTAATCTGCTTGTGAGACTTCAATTTACAACGTCGAGTGAATTTGTGTTAGGGTCATTGAACGCGTCTAACGATTCTCTAAAAACTATCCATTTAAAACCTAATCAAACTAGGAATAATTAGCGACAAATGATAATCGCCTCAATTAAATCCCATCTCACCTGTTCCATATAAATTCAATTTCAGTAATTCCCTAATAGAGACATGCTTGTGACGAATTGTAGTATCAAGTCATTGAATTCTATTTCAATTACATCTGACAACGAAAGATTAAACAAAAAATGATGTAACAAAAAAAAGGTACAATTTAACAAAATGCAAAGAGCTAAAAGAACATCTTATGGCTGTTGTCGGATACCCTGGCACCTATTAAAATGTAAATCCTGCTGTCAACCTGTTAAACCTTAATGATACACTTTTGTTGCCCTAAACTTCACCTTTCTTTACCTATTTTTTTCTTTTCATTTTTTTCCTAGTTTTCAGGTTTGAAACTACTTTCCTTCCATCTCTTCCCATATACAGATACAAGAATGGATTTTGATTAGTAAGACCTGGATTTTGCTTTGTATCAAAAAGAACTATACCTTACACTCCATGTCTTCAGCTCAATATATCACCACCCGAAGCAGTCCAGGCTGCGATTCTGAGTAGTCGAGGCCCTCTTCTTCAAGCAGGTACCTCTGCACAGCAATTGGAAGTCTTGCTGGGGTTCGAGAACCCCTGGTGTGGTGGCCAGTCCCAACGCAGATGTAAACTTGCAGGCGCTGATCTGTAGCCCTGGCTGTGCTCCGAAGAACAGTCAGCTCATGCTTTAACACATGAATAGCTTCACTTACATGCAGTCCGTGAAGGTCTATCATGCGCTCATGGCCTCTCCCATTACCTTGAGTTTCTAGACCAACCGGGTTCCTAGAAGAAGAAAATGCTATTAACATTGCATGACAACAGAATAAATGAGTTTACCAGGAAAAAATCCTCCCATTCCGATAGATAACTATTAATAGATGCTTCAAATTGCTCATGCAACATAATATGAATAATGTCAGTTCACTAACTGAACACCTATTAGCAATTGAAATGTTTCCTTTTCCGTTGATATATCACTGCACTTCTGAAGTTACCCAGGGGCACAATTGACGGCATTGAAAACCGAGTAGCATGCACATCTAAATAGGTAAGATGGATAGAGAAAAATACAGGATCGTGGGATGGGGATTCAAGAAAAACAAATTAAATGTCGTCTAAGGTAAACTCATTAATCAGAAAAAGATTAGGGAGAAAAAAGAGCAATCACATAATTTTAGTACATCATCTTGTCACACTTACAACTAACAACAGAACCTATAAAGGGAGATCAAGTGCCGCATAAAACATGTTTGTAAAAACAGAGATCAAGATCAATAAATCCACAAACCTCTGGCGATAAATAGATTCCTGAGCTTTTCCATGAGCTGATTTCATATGCATATTGTGTAGCTGCCCTTTCACACTCAATTCTTTCGCTAAAGCTTTATTTCCAATG
>CAODLS010630452.1:0-10775 GCA_948243855.1 Flueggea neowawraea
AAAAAAAGCAGCCCGGACGTTAACTTGTAAAAAGATTGTTAAAGGAAAAAACAAAAGAAGAAAGAGAGCTACGCAAATATGTTAGGCTTGAGATGCTTAGAGAATAGATGAAGCCACGTGATTTATAAAGGAAAAAAGAAAATGAAGCAAAGATTCTTTGCTTGGCGGTTGCTTGCTTCTGTTTCGTGCAAATATGAATTAAGGTTGAAAAATGGAAGGGTGTAAATATTCCAGTTTCCTTATTTTTAGGGTTGCCGTCCTACTGTCTGTCCCTTTCTCTATAAGCATACTCACAATTCAATGGTCTTACTTAAGTGCTTTAGTTATGTGTTGGTAGAAGAAATGAGTGGGTTTAGTATTGATATTCAAAGTTTAGGGTGCCTGAGTGTATCTTTATAAAAATTCTGCATTTTTTATATAAAGTGTAAAGGTGATAAATTTTTGGGTATTAAACCTTCAATTAATAAAAAATACATAATTATTAGTTTATAGCAGTTCAACTTCGAACTCAAATATTATAGAAAAAAGGAAATGTTGAAGATTGATTAAATGTTGAATGGTATGGCAAAGAAATCCTGAGTTATTGCCCTTGATCTAAAGGTTCCCCTACCCTTCTTCGAAGGACTGGCAAGTAAGTCTTTTTTATTTATTTATGCACGGTGCAATCGAATTTTTAATACTTAAATTTTTTTAATATTATTAAACTACACTTTATTGGTTGCTTGTAATTGTAAAGTCTCGCTCGATTTTGGTTGAACTTAAACACCTATATATTGCATATGCATTTTCATAATATAGAGTCCAATAATTATAATTAGAATTTAGATGCAAAGATGAGTATTTATGCAATTAGTTAGTAAATAATTCTTGGATACAATTGTGTAGTTGTGACTAAGACCGATCAAAATTATAGTTAGAATTGAAATCTTATTTTTTCTTTCTTTTCTAATACGTGTCAAATAGGATTAGAGATAATATTTAAGACTGGAATTAAAAGGAAAGGTCATGAAATGAAGTAAATCAAGGACTAGAAGGTGAACACATTCGAAAATGGGACTAAAAGAGGAAATTGTTTTGTCCAAGTGTAAAAGAAATAAAACACTTGTCCACAGCTCACAATGAGTATTTATTTCATGTTTCATAACCGAGTAAACCATCAGCCCATATTTCGTTCTACAGCTGGCCATATCAACCAATCAAGTTAATAATTAGCTAATCAAAATTGAAGATAAGGGTGAGATTGAGTCGGCAACACTTAGTATATATAACTCAATTCTTTAGTTGAAACACATATACACGGATCACAGCCCCTTTAAACTCCTCTTTTTAAATACTCGCACAAGCTCTGAACATCTTCATCTCCGTACAAAACTTTCACATAAAAAGAAACTCTTTTCTTCATGGAGTGAAAGCAAGAAGAAGCTAACGATAATTCTGAAAAATTAGAAGCTCTTGACAACACTCTATTTGCTTTGTATTTTGAAATTTCTAGATATGGAATTTCTAAAAACTCAAAGAATAAAACTTGTATACTTATATGTCAAGTAAATTTCTGTATAAGGGTTTGAGTTAATTCTGTTTCCTTTTACATTTATGGTTGAAATAGTGTGAGCTGTCCTGTTTACAGATTCAGTAGGAACAGTCTGATATGAAGCTGACTTTCGAGACCTTAGAGACTTAATTTTGAAACGTGGAAAATATTAAAATTGTAGGTATTTATGTCTTCTAACAGACTGTAAAAGGAAATGGTTTAATTTCATGTATGTAGGAAGTTATATTTGTTTAGTTAAGAGTGTTCAGATTTATTGTTCCATCAAATAACGTTTAATTTTAGGTTCAGATATAAACTTTACTGCAACTTTTGTGTTTTGAATTACTCTCTGATATTCTCCAGACACAGGGATATGTGATTCTAGTTTCTAAATTCATAAACTGATCCTGAATTGGATTTGTATAGAGTAAACTATGATCAGAAAAACGAGTGAAGCGCAAGTTGCCTGTTACAGTCCCTGACCTGAATTGAAAAAATTACCAAATATTGTAAAAATGAATTAGAACACATGATTTATATGGTTAGAAATCTGTCTTTGTCTAGTTTTTGAATCAATTTACAGAACGCTATTTAGTAAGGAAATGAATGAACTATTATGGAATTACTAAGGGATGTCCATTCTGTCTTGTAACTGGAACAAGGCGGCAATTAATCTGACTTTGCAAATTCACCATAAATTATACCAATTGAATTAGGACTCATATTTTATATTCACATAAAGCTTAATATGTGTAATTTCATACAAAATTTGTATCAAGGTATTTAGAAATCTGTAACTCACGAAATGTTAAATAGAACATAAACTGTTCAAAAACTAAGAAAAGCACAATAGGGACTGTTTTGATAAATTTTCAACAATAGTGCCTAAACTGAAATTTCTTATAAGAAAATACCAAGAATAGAACAGATTCTCATAAGTTAAAGATGTAACTAGTTTATAGATTAAAGAAATTTAAAGTTTTCGTCCTTCGCTAGAGTATAAGGATTAAATTGAATAAGAATTTATATTTAAGGGTACTAGATCGTAATTTTATGAAATGTTCAATTTTCGACGAGAGCGTTAAATCTTTGATCGCAATAGAATTTTCGACGTCGTCAAGGGTTTGCATTTGCATTCCATGCATACTCTGTAATGCCACAGTACCGTACCGTATTTGACTTCGATATAATTTGTCTATTTTCAGTTCTGTTATATGCTTTCAGTTTCATTTGATTTCCGAGGTTTCAGCCATCCACTAATGGTCTATGATTTTGGATTATTTGGCACAGCGTCCAAGTGAGTATGATGACAGCTATAGACACATAGAATGTGTCTTCTAAATTTATATGTTTTTTTTGTACCGGCTTATGTCTGTAATCTGACTAGTCAATAAATTGGCTAATCTAAAATCTGATTATGTGCAAATTTAATAATTAGTAATTCTACTTTCTAAAATCTCTCTCTCTCTCTCTATATATATATATATATTTCTGTAAACTAATTTCTATTTTGCATGCCTGTTTGTTCTGTATACTATATACATATATTCTGGCAATGATTAATCTGCTGAAAAATGAATACGATTTCTGATATTAATTATTTTATTATATTATAAATCTGTAATTTTGAACATTATATATTATGATTAGTAACGTATACTTTGAAAATCATTTGATATAAATCATTATACATATATATTATAACATACCCTGTAATAATTTTTGGTATTAATTATTTGCCTTCGTGTATATGTATATATATAAATATATATCTGTATAAATATTCTCTGGATAAATATATTTAATTTGAAATATGTTCGATTATATTTCTAATAAATATCTGTCTAGTTCATATGCATGGTTGCTTTAAAATACGTTCGATAATCAAATCTAAATATCTGCTCGAACATGTTTGTTTTGCATATTTTGAATATGCTCATATTTTTTCAATTATTATGTATGTCTAGTATGTCTGAATTCTTTGAATAATTAATTCAATTATTCTAACTTTGACTCGGGATACCTAACTACAACGTAGCGTAACCTTTGGTATACCAATACTCTATCAAAGCCCTACTTACTAGGGTAATACAGTGACCCGTGTGTATCATGCAACACACGTGACTCTGCCTGTTTTTTGGTGGCATTAGTCCACACGTCTGCTTTTTATCCCGTGTTTGGTATTAATTAAAATAATTGTCTTCTATGTTTTGAATAAATAATTGATTACGTCTGATCTCTATATTAGTGAGTTTGTGACGTTGATCATACCCATATAATATATTTTTACTGTGATCTAGCGAAGTATATCCTACTTGTCACGACTCGTTTCTAGACCATGGCCGGAGTACGAGGTGAATCGGATTTACCATATATAAAAAATATATAAATATATATAGATTAGTAACATATATCAAAATACAGAAAACATGGCAACCCAGTAACCCTACAGCATCTCGGTGCAGAGCTCTAATACCAAAAACAAAAAGAGTCTGGGCAAAAGGGGCATGATTATCCTAAGATGCGGTGAAGTTTCCGAATCCAAAATCTGTGCACCTGAAAAATATTAAAAGGGGTGAGAAATCTCAGTGAGGAACGACACTCCAAATCGCCTCAGACTTGCATCACAAAAACTATTTTGAAAACATTTCGAAAATACCACATGCAAGTATATGGAATATACATATGTACACGCTAATACATAATAGGTTTTCAAAACTATTTCGAAAACTCTCGCAATCAAAGCAAACAACATGCACATATACATCGTAGTACTAGTATCAAAAATAGAGTCAGAGTATACGTAATATGGGATCAAAAATGAAGTTGTGCGTATAAAACCAATGACAAAGGTGATGTGGACTCTACCACTAATAAAAAACACATCATGTGTCGGGCTGGAACACATGGTTACCAACATCCCTGGTAGCTGGGCCTTTACAAACCATTAGTATACCAAAAGTAACGTCCCCGTAGCTAGGCGTTCCATATCAAAAAACTACCATATGTTTAATATAAAAACAAAGGCATGCATATCAGAAGAAAAAACAAAGGGGATAAATATTATATATTGAGTTCAAAAACAGAGTACTGATTATTAAATAACATAATTAAGTTATTAAATTAGCCAAATCCTTATATTAGTCCAATTTTGAAAATATATTCAACACAACAAAAACAATAAGAGTTTCAAAATACAGCCTATGTATCTGAAGCTGCAATCCACTCACTTTGATGTCCAAGCTAACAATCCAATCAAACGCCACTTGTCGGCGACTGGTCGTGCTAGCAAGAACATGAAGCTAAAATAAGGATATCAGAAACAAAGTATATCAAAAATAGAACAAATGAATTATTGGTACTGTGACTGTATCTAAATACGTGCACATGCAGACTCAGACGCTCAACAAATCCCAAAAAATCCATTTCTAACCAAAGTATAATAAAATAAATCGAAAATTAAATCTCAATGCAAAATTACACTTTGGTCCCTAAAATTTTGAAGATTACCAATCAATCCCCAAAATATTCCAAGTTCACAAATTAATCCACAAATGCTAAAATTATTATTAAGACCTCACAATATCCAAATTAATCTCGAAATATATGCAAAATTATCTTTTGACCCCTAAATGTCAAAGATAATATTTGGTCGTCAAAGGCAAATAGACAAATAGTACAACTTCTAATTCAACAGATAAAAATCGAATCTAAACAATCATATTGATAAATCTCAACCTTAGGAACATAAATCTACAATTGGTTTACCAAAAAAAAAATAATTTCATCAAAAATCTTTGAAAATCCGTCAAACCGTAACCTATTTACCCAACTTGTCAAATCTACAAAAATCCAAGCATGATCCTAGTATTTCTAACTCCAATCTATCAAGATATGTTAGAAATAACTCCAAATCTAACAAGAAAATATCAAAATCTGAAACCCTATCTCCAAATAGACCCATTTCGTCTAATCAACCATAATCTAACCATATTTAAATTTCATCAAACTCTAAAACCAAAGCTAAAATCCTTTGATTCTGACCTCCAACAACCATAATCTAACCATATTTAAATTTCATTTCAACAGAAAAAAGGAGATTGGAACTCAACTTTCAATTTTGGCCAAAACTCTAAATGAACAAATGTGATGCAATAATGAAGAAAAGAAGAGATTAATGGACGTTTCTTACCTCAATAATCGAAGTAGAAGCAATGAGAAGCAATGGGAGATGGAGAAAAATCAATTTGAGAGTGATTTTGGTATTTGAGGAGAGTTATAGCTGAAGAAAGGTGGGATGGGGGTATTTATAGACCCATAACATCGAAACGTTGCGTTTCTCTCAAAATCGCCCAGGCAAGGAACATCTACGTGCGTAGTACCCATTCTATGCATGTAGAGTCACTCCTATGTGTGTAGCACAACACACAGCGGGCGTAGACGACATATCAGATCACCCTTCACTTCCAGATCCAAAAAAAATGTGCGCACCATTCTTACAACGCACGTAGACGGCTTCACCAGCTTACAGTTCAAACCCAGATGACGATCAACGCACACAAAAGCCCTACAACGCATGTCCTATGCACACAAATTCCTACGTTTAAGGCATTTCCAACTTAGAACCATAATTCCCATCATTTTCGGGACCAACCAAATGCCCAAACTTGGAAGAATGATGAACACAACATCTTTAAACATCTCAAAACACCACAGAATCAAACAAAAAACTACAGGGATCTAATTGGAACGGATGGTATATTACATACTTCTCCCCTTAAAAGAAATTCATCCTCGAATTTCAAATCAATCCAAATCAAAGCTAAGATCAATCGTAGGTCTCCGAAACAAAATCCAAACCAAAATCACTGAACTAACACTCGGCTACTCAGCAAATCATACAAAATGCCAAAATGACGATTTAGAAATAGAAAACAATATAGAAATGGAGATACAGAGTGCAAAGACAGAAATAGACTTGCAGAAACAAAGTGTAGAGATGTAGAAACAAAGATACAGAGATAGAAACAAATGTAGAAGAGAAAAAACAAAGCGCACTAACCTATGAATTAATGGAGTTGAACAGTTGCAAATGTTTGTGCCACATCTCATCCTCGGCCTCCCAATTGGCCTCCTCAACTGAATGATGTCGCCAAATCATTTTTACTGAATCAATCTCTTTGTTCCGGAGTCTCTTGACTTGCCGATCGACAATTCTTGCAGGATCCTCATCATAAGATAAGTCGGGTTAGACCTCAACATACTGTGGTTCTAGAGCATGACATGGATCAAAAACATACTTCATCAGATGTGAAATATGAAACACTGGATGAATAAAGGAGAATTTAGGCGGCAATGCCAAATCATAAGCAACGGCCCCAAGACAGCCAATAATCTCAAACGGACCAATGCATCTCAGGCTCAAGTTTCCCTTCTTTCCAAATTTCATCACACCTTTCATAGGCGACACTTTAAAAAATACACAGTTCCTAACAGAGAACTCGAAATGTTTACGCTTCATATCAGGTTAACTCTTTTACCGACTATGAGCTGTTTAGATCCGTTGCTAGATCGTCTAACCTCCTCAGTAGTCTCTAAGATAAGATCTGGCCCCAATGGCTCTCTCTCTTGCCTCGGCCCAACAAAGAGGATGTCTACACTTCCTACCATATAAAATCTCGTAATGCACCATTTTAATACTCGAATGATACGATTTGTTATATGCAAACTCTACCAGTGGCAAGTGAGAATCCCAACTCCCACCAAAATCCACAGCGCACGCTCTTAATATATCCTTCAGTGTCTAAATTGTATGTTCGAACTGCCATCAGTCTGCGAATGGAAAGTTGTACTAAAATCCAATTAAGTACCCAACTCTTCTTGTAGTTTACGCAAAAACTGCACAGTGAACTGAGGCTCTCTGTTAGACATTATGGAAATCAGCACACCATGTAAGCATACAATTCGATCAACATACAACTTCGCTAATCGAGCTACTCCATAGGTCGTCTTGATAGGGAGAAAGTGTGCAAACTTGGCCAATCGATCTACGATGACCCAAATGGAGTCATACCCAGAAGATGTCCTCAGTAACCCGATTACAAAGTCCATCGTGATGTGATCCCATTTCCACTCCAGAAGGGCATCTGCTACAACAAACTAGAAGGATAATAATGCTCAAACTTAACCAGTTGGCAAGTCAAGAATCAACTAACAAACTCGCTGATATCCTTCTTCATGCCCGACCATCAATAAGACTACTGAAGATCTCGGTACATCTTAATATATCCCAGATGTAAGGAATATGCGGAGCTATGACCTTCAATCATGATCTCCTCGCATAAACCACCTGAACATGGTATGCATAACCTCAATCCAAACCAAAGAACTCCAACATCATCAACACTGAACTCAGGTATGCCAGATGTCTTAAATTTCTTAATCAAACTCTGAATCTCAACATTTTCCTTCTGAGCCTCTCAGATCTGATCCAAAAAAACAGGCATCACCTTAATGTGATCGAGCAATATTCTTGAGTCATCAAGTCATAACTCAATCATTGACTCCATCAAATTCTGCCACTACGACACAACAGGTCGTCTTGTTGTGGCAATATGGGCTAGGCTTCCCATCGACTTTCTATTCAGAGCATCGAAAACTACGTTGGCCTTACCAAGATGATATGATATGGTACAATCATAATCCTTAAGAAAATCCAACCAACATCTCTGTCTCATATTTAGATTTTGTTATCCGAATATATACTCCAAACTCTTATTATCAATGAAGATCTTAAAAGTCTCTCCGTAGAGGTAGTGTCTCCAAATCTTAAGTGCGAACACAACTGCTACTAACTCTAAATCATGTGTCGGATAGTTTTGCTCATGCCTTTTGAGTTGTCTCGAGGCATACACAATCACCTTGTCAAGCTGCATCAACACACAACCTAAGCCAACTATGGAAGCATCACAGTACACCGCAAACCCTCTAGAACCCGAAGATAAGGCTAACATTGGTGCACTGGTCAAACACTTCTTCAATTTCAAAAAACTCTGCTCACATGAGTCAGACCATACAAACTTCACTCTTTTTTTAGTTAACTAAGTCATAGGAGCTGCAATCTTAAAAAAATCCTCGATAAATATCCTGTAATACCTGGCCATCCCCAAAAAACCTTTGAATATCTGTGATAGTCTTAGGCCTATCCCAATGTAGTACTGCCTCTACTTTCTTTGGATCTACCATAATCTCATCCTTGGACACCACGTGTCCCAAAAATGCTACCTGTTCGAGCCAGAACTCACACTTCGAGAACTTTCCATAAAGCTAATGTTCTCGCAAAGTCTGCAGTACTGACCTCAAATGATCCTCATGCTCCTCCATACTCCTCGAGTACACTAGGATGTCATCGATGAAGACAATCATGAACTGATCCAGATACAACCTGAACACCCTATTCATCAAATTCATGAATGTCGCTGGAGCATTCTCAACCCAAATGACATCACCAAAAATTCATAATGCTTGTATCTAGTCCAGAATGCAGTCTTCGAGATTTCCTCACCTCGGATCCTCAACTGATGATATCCCAACCTCAAGTCGATCTTAAAAAATCATGTGCGCCTTGCAACTGGTCAAACATATCATCTATCCTCAAAAGTGGATATCGATTTTTTACTGCCACCTTATTCAATTGGCGATAATCAATGCACACATGAAAGCTCACATCCTTCTTCTTTAGAAATTAGACTAGAGCACCTCACGGTGAGACACTTATTCGTACAGACTCTTATCCAATAATTCTCTCAACTGAGTTTCCAACTTTTTCAATTTAACTAGTGCCATTTGGTACATTAGAATAGATATCGAATCGACACCTAGTTGTACCTCTATAGCAAACTCAATCTCTCTCTATCAGGAGGGAGTCCCGACAACTCCTCGAGAAATAAATCAAAAAACTCGCGGACCACTGCTACGTCTTCCACTCTCAACTCCGATCCCTCAGACTTAGCTAAAACAAAAGCCAAATATTTCTTGCTTCCTCTGCATATAATCTTATCTTCTCTAATAGTTGATATATAGCTTCAGACAACACTGTCTTGCTCATCCTAAAACAAAAGTCACTCTGACCTAGTGGTCAAAAACACGCCCTCTTGGCAAAACAGTCTAGAGTAGCATGCCAAGTCGAAAGCCAATCCATAACGAGTATGATGTCAAACTCCCTAACCTTTAACATGATTAGGTCAGTTACCAACTTGTGCCCATCAATGGCAATCACGCAACCCTTAACCCTTGAATCAGTCAAAATATTGCGGCCCAAAGGCGACAATACCTCTACTAACTTATTTAAAGGATGCAGAACCAATCTCGCATGCTCAACAAAATATGGCTTGATAAAAGAATGTGATGCACCAAAATCAAATAATATATATGTAGAAGTACTTGAGATAGATAACGTACCAGTCGCTGCAACATTGGAGGTATGTGCCTCCTGGCGAGTCAAATGGTATATGTGAGCCTGCCCTCCTGCAGCTGAACTACTTTGACCGGCTTAGCCACGACTACCACCTTGACCAATCTTGATACGACTCCCTGATCCTGTCGTGCCTCTTCCTATATATCTGCCAACTCTAGTGCGGGCAGTTCCTGAATGTAACATCCCACCCGTTCCGATCGATTCTCTATAGCGTTTCAACGAATTCTGACAAGGTCTCTGGTGGAACAATATTCAATTTTGAATGATCTTGACTCATTTTTAATTTGATTCGCTAATGTGTGAGATGATATTTGGAGCGTTTAAAAATGTTTAAGAATGTTTAGAGATGATATCTATGCAAGTTTGGGCGTTGTTAAGTTCCGGGAGTGATGAGATTTATGATTGTTAGTTAAAAACACGTTGGAGGTGTGAATTTATGTGTGTAGGGCTTGTTGGAGGCCGTTTATGTCCGTTGTAAGAGCATCTACACACATAGGGCATGATTATAGTAGGTTTGTGAGCTGTGTAGGCCATCTACGTGCATTGTAAGGTGAGTTGTGCACGTAGATCATGATCTGAGATGATCTATGAGTTGTTCAAGCCGTCTACGTATGCACGTAGAACAATTACAACGTACGTTGATCTTAGTAAACGTACATTGATCATGAATTCTAGTAAAACGAAGTTTCTGGATGCAATTCTGACCTCGACTATGAGCGTTGTAAGCATGACTACGTACGTAGTGATCTTGTAGCATATGTTGTAAGG
>CAODLS010630637.1:0-19977 GCA_948243855.1 Flueggea neowawraea
TAAATACTTGTTCACACGCTTAAAATTCATGCAATGGTGTTTGGTGATCCATAAAAAAGGAATAATAATCTATGAAAGATATTTTCTATGGAGAAAATTGCGCAGTGCCAGATTTAGTGCTATAATAAATATACCGTCTACAAGCTCAGTTTGCCATTCAAACACAAGGTATGCATCCTCAATCAGGAAAACTTGCTAAACAAACGATCCAAGCGCATACAGAAAAATTTAGTATTAGCGAAAAAATAATCCAAATAAAGAAAAATAAGAAATCCAAACTAAAATATTAATAATCAACTAAAATAAATCAAAAAATTTAAGGGTCTGTTTAATTGTGAAAAATTTTCATCTTTTTTTAAAAAATTAAAAAATAAAAATGGAAAAATAAAATTAAAAAAGTAGAAAATTTTTACTACTAAACGGGCCTAAAATTTTTCATTATTTTTTATTTTATTTTATAAAATAGAAATAAAATAGAAAACAAACAATAAAAAATAAAAATTATTTTATCAACTAAATATAGTGAAAAATTTTCATCTTAGAACGAAAGGCTGAAAAGAATAATAGGTGGGACTAAAATCATAGTTTAATCACATTTACATGAGGATAAAAATTAATAAATTTATGTCAATGTTTAAATACATTTATACGACGACCCTCCTTTTATAATAATAGAGTTAAATGATGGCAAAGTTGTAATTCCACACCACCCCAGGAACTTTTCACGCCTCAGTTAGCAAGCAGGGCATCCTGTATCTGATGTGATCTAGGGTTTGGGAGACTAAAAAATATTCAGGGGCTAAGAATTAAGATGTTGAAGTGCAAGGGCTAAAGAGCATAAAATTGATTGTTCAGGGGTTGCAAGTGTAAGAAGCCTTTACTTTTATTCTCTTCACTGTCAGAACAATATTGCCGGCGTATTTCCGCTTTCACCTTGTTTCGTTGCCCTTGCCGCCGTGCTGTGTCTTGTCGGTATGTATATTTATCAACTTTATCAGTTTCGTTTCAAGTACTAACGCCATAGAAATCCTTCAGCAATCCAATGACGTAAGTTCGGTTTCTTTGTTTTCACCATTTACTTTCACTCCCCTACACGCATGTTCAATTATCTAGTTGAAATTGTTTTGCTTTTGGTATGTGCTTCGCTATGCAATTATGAACCTGAATACCTTGTCAATTCCATTGATTCTCTCTGGTTATGCTTTGTGTTTTAGTCTGAATATTTTTTATACTTTAACTGTTGGTTGATTTATAGGCTTTCTCTTCTTCAAGAGACCAAATTTTCTGCTCTGCCGACTTTAATGACGGCTTTTTTTTTAAATATTGTTTAATGTAAGAGTTGACTCAAAAGTTGACTGATTTTGGGTTCGAATTCAAGCGCAGATTCTTCTTTAGTTTAGTGATAGGATTCATTCGGAGATACTGTGCTTTCTAAAACCTTCGCCATGAATATTAGCCAAAACTAATGATTTTTCTAATTGATTCATTCAACTGAAATTGATTTTCTGCAGACGCTTTGCCAGGATAAAGATTTTTTTCTTTTTTGGTTAGGAGCTAGTTCACATATCCCCAAAGTTGAGAGAAAGATGCCTTCAAAAACAAAGAAGCCGTCAAGGGCATCGTCAAGGCTATCAAATCATGACTATTCTGCATCTCCTCAAACATCATCACTGACATCTTCTGCTGATTCAGATATTAATGAACAAGATCAGCTCTTTTATTTGGAAGAGGCATCTAGCAGATTTCCTTGTTTGATCGGCAAATCTGCTCTCATTGGTTCTGTAATTAATGCGAATTCTAAGTCCAGCCGTTGTACTATTTGGCTTTCAGAGTCCTCAATGGTTGCTTGTTCCCTTCCCCCTGGTTCTGTTGTATCGGTAAATATCTTATTCTTGTTCTTTTTTTCCTTTTTCGTTGCTGTCATGAATGAATTAGTTTATGATAAGTGTTTTTGTTTTGCTATATATATATATATATTTACTGAAGGTCTTTCTTGTAAGAAAGTTAGATTTACTGTTAGATTTATCGTAATTGAAAGTTTAACCTATGCAATGCACATTGAAATGAAGTTCCTGAGGCGGATTTATGACTGTAGTTTTGCCAGCTATAATTTAAAATGATCACTAAATGTCATTCTTAGTATTGAATATTAAATGGTCATCCTCTAGTCATATCGCGTTCTCCTTGCTTAGTAGTCAATTTTTTTACTCTTAATTTGCTTGAATTTTTCTTTCCATATGTTTGAACACGTAGAAATTGAAATTAGAGTGCTACTCTTGAACATTAAAGATTGACTTAGGGCTCATAAAGAAAAGCATACTGAAGCAGTGATTGAAACATTGAAAATAGGTGGTGGAGTTTTTGAAAGTTAGTAATGAAATCTAATTGGCCTTATAAATCCAAATGAAAAGAAAAGGATAATACTTAATGCTCATTTCTATAGCTGGCATTTTCTCTTTTTTTCCTTGTTGAATTGATCAATCTGGTCTCTTTGCAGGTATCACTTGCTGCTTCAGGGAGTGGATCTGCAAATACATTTCCCCTTACTTCATTTTTGGGTGAAATGGCTAAGCACTTTGAGATTGAGCTCATGGATGAAATAGCCTCTGAATTTGGGAACTATTTTGCTCTTGCGACAGTTTTTCCTTCTCGTGAGGTTTGATGAACCATTACTTCTCTATCTCTTTTAACGAAAGAACGGGAATAAAAGTATTCATAGTATTTGTTGGCAAATTTTTTTCAGTGAATAAAAGGCATTCTAGATGGATATATTAACTGATTAGAAAAAAGAATTTCCTATTTACTATTGAAGACAATATAAGCTTGGTTTTCCACTAGAAGTTCAATGTTTCTACTTGTCTCATGTTGAGCAAAGCTTCTGACATTAAAGATTTAACGAAGCTGATTCTAGGTTACTAGTTTACACTTATCCTTTCTTCTTTTTCTCAGGTTGCAAAGAATGGAGTTTTGTTATCTTCAAGCCTCGCATACACAATGGGATGCCCTGCTTCAGGCAGTGTTGTATTTGTGTACCCTGTTAGAAGTCAACCCCTAACTGCCCTCTTAAATGGGAATAATGGACCGCAAAACTCAAAAACTGAGAATTTCTCAATCCATATTTGCAATGACTTGTCCTTGTAGTTGGTTTCTACAGCAGGTTTAGTGAAAAATAATGGTGATCTAAGGTCCAAAAAGAACTCTCTTGAGGAAATAAATGGCCAATCAGAAAATTGTAGAAGCTTGTCTCCAAAGACACCACTGTGTCGGCCAAAGATCAGTTCTTCACCTAGTCATCAAGCATCAGCAAGACATGAAGCAGCATCCACTCTATCCTATCCTGACAGCACATCTGTTGATTTGTTTGACATGAAAGAGGCATTAAGGAATGAAAGCACAAAGCAACTTCTTCAGGGCTGTGCTACTTCAGAATTGTATTCTCGTGCTCTATTTCGTGGAAGTCTTGTCACTATACAATTACTTTCAAAGCTTTTCTTTTTCCGTGTTGTGGGAATAAACAAATTGGTAGCAAGTATTGATCAAGATTTGATGGAGGAAAAAAACTATAGTTCAGCAGTAGATCATTTTAAAGATGCTTTCCTGGTAAATCACGAGACAAAAGTACACCTACGCATGCCAATTAGTTCAGCAGCTGAAAATCCGAGAAATAGAGGCTTTACTTTTGCAGGAGGTGAAAATAAGCACGAGACACCAATATTGAATATGATGTGTCAAAATTAGGTGGACTAGGTGAAGAATATGCCACTCTTAAAGACACAATAAGTTCCTCCATGAAGAACACTTTACTGCGGTATGTTCACTTCATCCTAAATTTATTTTTGCAGTTTCGTTGGTGGTTTGATGGCATTATGTGCTATTATTTTTATTTACTTGTGATCAAAATACTTCACACTGCAACTAACATTAAAGGTTCAGATTATGATGTAGGAAGTCTGGACATGGATATGTAATTCTGGTATGAAACAATGTAGAAATGGTGGCACAGAACAGGGAGCCTGTCCACAATAACTATCATGCATGTATGTGATGTGGCAAATATATAAGAAATAAAGAAATAAATAGTCATAATTTTAGTTGCGATTACATAAAATTTTAGCAAGATTGCTAAATTTTAGGATTGGATTTAATTTACCATTTCAAAGGCTTCTCCAGAGAAAGTTTTAAGACTACAACTATATCAGATTCACATGTTCCCGTTAAGAAATGCTTTTTTTTTTTAGTTGTTTTAAGTTTTTGGTTGAAGACATGGTGTTAAGATTCAGAAATTTTCTTCATTTTTACCTTCAACAAGAAACTTATATATATCCATGGCTTGTTTATAATTATGATTTTATGTTTACTGTAAAAATTTGTCATAAGATACGGTTTTGTGGTGTTGTGCACTTTAATGTTTGGTTTATGAACAAACAAAGGGTGTTGGGCTCTAACATAACTGCTTTAGCTTTGGTTTGCGAACAAAGGGTGTTCTTCTTCATGGCCCTCCTGGCACAGGAAAAACTACTTTGGCTCGATTATGCGTCTGTGATGCTGGTGTAAATCCTTTTTCTGTGAATGGATCTGAGATATTTAGTCAGTACCATGGAGAAAGTGAGCAAGCAATGCAAAAAATCTTCCACTTGGCTAGTCAAGCTGCACCTGCAGTGGTTAGATTTCTTCCTTGAATTTTATTTCATAGTTTTTTCCCCAATATGGTGTGATTCTTGATTTATCCTTTTTCTTCAACATCATGAAAGGTAGAATGCATAATATATTTTAAGCACAATTTTTATGTGTTTAAATTGTTGCAGTGATATTTTTTGGTTATACACTTTAAAAGCAAAATTATTGTTAATCTAATATCTCTATTTCTTAGTAAAAAGAGATTTGGTACGTAATAAATGGAGTTTTGAGGCCTCAATGCCCTATCATGGTATTTCGCTCTAGTTAAATTCAAATTACGAGAGTAAGATGCTCGGTACACGGCTGTTATGACTGTCAGTTAAAAAAATATATAAAAAATAATGAAGTTTTAAGATTTATCTTATTAACTCATGGCTCGACACAATGATTTTTGCATTACAAAGAGTTGGAATGTTTTCAGTCAAACGCTGGCAAAACTAACTAATCTAGGTAATGTACAACACTTGAATAAAAACCTTGCTAGTTTCAGCCAAGACCTTTTCTGCAACACTATGAGGATTGAATATTCTTAGCTTATAACAAAGTTCAAAGTTTACTTTGAAATTTCTGTGCAATAGTCTCCTTCCACATTTTATTCTCTAGTAAATGGTTTTTGAGAAAGTGCTGCATTTACCTTTAGCTTCCATTAGGTGGAAAACATTTGAATTCTTCAAATTTCAGAAGTTGTGGATTGATAGCCGCTTTTACTTTGCATATTACACAATTTCCAGAGCAGATCTAGGAAAAGATGCAACTCCTTGCCTTTTCTTTTATATTAAGATCTAATATTTCATACATATGCTACTGAAATGAGTTTTGAGCTTCAGTTCAAAAAAAAAAAAAAAGAAATGAGTTTTGAGCAGCATGTACTTAAGGGTGATTAAATATTAATGGCTGTTCCTTTTATTGGATTAACTACAATGCCAGGATTTATGCCAAGGATTTAACTAACATGGTTGTCGGAGGATTATTAGGTGGATAGTTATCAGATTGTTCGTGTTCAGTTTTGTCGATGGTTTAAGAGGGAGACTTATGAGGGATATTCAAATTTGAGAAAACTAAAAAGAATATCTGCTATTGTTATGGTCTAGTGTGAGAAACTATACAGTATTTGACTAGTTACACTTTTCTGAAGAGGAATTAATGGAAGCCCTTTATTATCCATAATTAAGCGGGCCTTTTGAGGCTGTGTTGATATTGCGGATTATTTACAAGTGGGGAATTTTAAACCCTAAATTATTTGTTTTCTTTTGCGTTTTGTTCCAATGTTACTAGCTAAAGATTATTCGTTTACAGGTTTTCATTGATGAGCTGGATGCTGTAGCACCTGCAAGGACAGAAGGGGTGATGAATTATCTCAAAGAATGGTGGGTACTATGTTGAATTTGATGGATGGTATAAGTAGAAGTGATGGGATACTTGTGATTGCGGCGACTAATAGGCCTGAAAGTATTGAGCCTGCACTGAGGCGACCTGGAAGATTTGACGAGGAAATTGAAATAGGTAATGTGATCTTCCCTTCCTGCTGGTTTTGAATTATTTGCTTGAAGATTGGATTGTTGAATCACATGGTATTTCATTGTTAAAAGTGCCAAAGCCTTGTATCGGACATGTATTAGTCAAGATGTCCAGTGAAAAGTTTTTTAGCTGCCAGAATGCCCATGGCCACTGACAAAACTTTTTCCTACTTTGCAAATCATAATATAAGAAGCATCAAAAAAGGACATGGTCTCTAAATGCACTGATATCCAATGCTGATTGTCCCTCATTTTCTTTTAGATATTTAAAGAGGTATTCCCTCTGGCTAGAGGGGTTTTCACTGACAGATAGACCTTCCCCATCTTTTTGACATTTTGTATGAGTTGTCAGGTTGATGTAAAGGAAAGAACCAAGTATACTGTGTAAAATATGATATATTGTTTATGAAGACATAAATGATATACATTTTTTGCAATTATTTCACAAACCATTAGCCTGTGGAATGATACAAAGGATCTACTCGAAAATCCATAATTATTGTTAGCTGCTTGGTCATTTAGTTTGGTAAAATTGCATGCTTTCTTTTTCATCTGATTTAGGCATTTTAGACCTACTGATGTAGCTTATGTGTGCTTTCGGCACAAATGCTAGATATGTAAGGACAAGGAGGACATGTGGAGGAAAGATTACACAAATGTCAAAAGTGGAGCAGTATTGGACGCTATCATGTATAGACAAATGTGTATGTGGAAGATGTTGGACTTTTTTAATATCTCCAGTATCTAGTGTTATTATCACATTCAAGAGATGATAGTGAATGTAATGAGAAATGGATTGCTGCATTTTTTTCACCTTTCCTTTCGTTAAAGGGCTAGTCTTTTAAGTTTTATTTTAGGTGGTTATGGTTTTCCTCCATCTCTACTCTGCATTTTGTTTTTAAATTTATTTCTACATACAGGTGTTCCATCTCCCACGCAAAGATTAGACCTATTGCATACCATCCTTGGTGAAATGAAACACTCACTTTCACCTATGGAAATTCAACAAATTGTTTTGGCCACACATGGCTTTGTTGGTGCTGATTTAGCTGCTCTCCGCAATCAGGCAGCTTTGGTTTGTCGTAGGTGTCATGCCAGGTTTAAAGAGATTTACAATAGTATGCATTTGAAGAGGTCGTCTGTCCGACATGAAGATATTTCCAACAGCTCGCAGAGAAGGTCTGATTGCTTGGTTGGGATGAAGGACTTTTTCAGGGACTCGACAGATTCTGCATCTTCAAATGTCACAGAGTTGCCTATTTCCATGAAGATTCCATCGTCCTCTTTTGTTGGAAGAGGAATTTCAAAAAAGATGCAAGACACTAATATTGGTTCTGTAGAGGCATTATTTGTTGATGGAGATTACAACTTGGCAGTTTCTTATGAAGATTTTGAAAAGGCCAAGTTGAAAGTGAGGCCCAGTGCAATGCGAGAGGTATGAATGGTGTATCTGTGTTCTTAATGGAACAAATTCTGGATGGACATTATGTTTCATGGCTCATATAACAAACAAATATTTTGTCTCAACTCAAGAATTTAAGTTATGTGTCATTAACTTGTTCTAAATTCCAGATTTTGGAACAAGTTGTGTCAAGGTGGCTTCAATTAGTTATTGTGTTCCTTGTGCTTTGCTCTATGTATACATTTGTGAACTTTATTTTTCTACTTTAATACTACACCAGACATACCGGAAAAGTTTGGGTTGCCCATTTATTGGTAAGTTTCACCAAAGTAGCAGAAGACATGTCGGGATTATATAGCAGCATATAGTACCTGGAATTAGTTACTCTATACCTTGACTGTCATCTTTATGAAACTAATATGACCTATTAGCTTCAACACCAATATGTTTGTCATTTGCTGTAGATCTAGAATTCTGAAAGATTTTATTTTCTACGAGGATACTATTCTGATACTAATAGTCACTGACTTATGTCTGCTTACCTTTTTCCTCTTTTTCGTTTCTTGTATTTCTAGGTAATACGTGAAGTTCCAAAAGTTAACTGGGAAGATGTAGGTGGCCAGGTGGAGGTAAAAAATCAACTGAAGGAAGCTGTATTATGGTCTCAAGAATACAAAAATGCATTGAAGCGAGTTGGATTCTCCCCCAACTGGGATTTTGATGTTTGGTCCTCCTGTTTGTAGCAAAACCATGATGGCACGTGCAGTAGCTTCCGAAACAAATCTAAATTTTCTTGCAGTAAAATGGCCAGAAGATTTTAATAAATGGGTTGGTGAATCTGAGAAAGCTGTGAGATCCCTTTTTGCAAAAGCAAGAGCCAATGCTCCCTCAATTATATTTTTTAATGAAATTGATGGTCTTGCTGTTATCCGTGGGAAGGAAAGTGATGGAGTTTCCGTTTCTGATAGAGTTGTGAGTCAACTTCTGGTTGAATTTGATGGTATGTGATCATTTTCTTTTCTACCTCTGAAGTCCACAATACAATTTTGTTTTGTGGGGTGATCCTTCAAGCATTGTCATTTACATAGCACGTGGAGGCAGGAACATAATAAAGCTAGTGGTGGATACCGTATTTGAATCGTGGATTACCTCGTCTAGTTCACTCATAGTGTACTCTATTGACTAATATTCTGTTTGGTGAATTTTAGGTTTGCATCAAAGGGTTGATGTCACTGTTATTGCTGCTACAAATCGGCCGGACATGATTGATCCTGCCCTTCTGAGACCAGGTTCTCTCTCTATCTGGACTTTCTCATACATACACTAGCACGCAGAGCCATGCATGCACAGACACATGCCATCTTTCTGTTGAGACTTCCAGTAACATGCTGTCTTGCTGACATGTTAAACAGGCCGCTTTGATCGCTTATTATACGTGGGACCTCCGAATGAGATTGATAGAGAAGACATATTTCAAATTCACATGCGAAAATTTCAGTGCAGTTCTGATGTCAGCATTAAAGAGCTAGCATGTCTTACTGAAGGTTACACTGGAGCTGATATATCCCGAATCTGTCATGAAGCAGCTACTGCAGCCATCCGGGTATCTGACATTTTCCTGTGTTCTCTTTATTTTTAAGCATCTGTTACTGATTTGATCTTGTTTTGCTGTCACTAGGAGATGGTTGATGCGTCTGAACTTGATGTTTCTAAAGTAAATGTAACTATGCGGCATTTAAAGACTGCAATTTCACAAGTGGAGCCATCTGAAACTCAATCTTACGAAGAGTTATCCAAGGAATTTCAAAGGCTCGTTCGCACTAGCTGTAGAGGAGACACAGTAAAAGTAAGGAGCTCAATTTCACCTAGCGATTTCCAATCTGGTTTGTAAATTTGATTTGGGGTTCTCTATTTATTTGATACCTCTTGAGGTTCAATTTTTATAGATAAAAAGAAATCTTTTGTACAGAAGCATGCATATTGGCTTAGTTGCAATTTATTAATGTTATATATATATACAAGCAAGCTCAACTTACCCTAGGTTTATAGTTTTTTTAACTTGATACTGATTCTCACTGTCCCTTCTTTTTAAATTCAAATTTAATGGTTCGTTAAGCCTTTTTTAATCTAATCCTCACCATTACATTTAAAAGAAAAGGGTGGTGAGGAGCAAACTCTGCATAGATAGTTTTATTTTCGTGGTTGCCAAAATGTCGATTAACTCGATCTATTTTTGCTGTTCCTGTTGCTGTGATGTTGCAGGAGGACCTTGGTCCTTGATAAAGACCTCCGTGCAGTTGTTATTTGGTTTCCTGATGAGAGCGTCAAAATCTACCCCAGATGAGTATACTTGGTCCTTCGCAACTTGGTGTCATGTCATTTTTCCCAACCACTTCATTTTGTGGCATCGGCACTGTTTGTCGGAAATTTTGATTTTTGAGAAGCATAAGCTATTTCTTGGTCTGATATTAAATTTCGGTTCTTACCGACGCAATTATGAGTAATGGATGTTAAATTAGGATAAATTACAAGGTATAGATAAAGTATCATCCTGTTTATAAAAACAAAATGTTTGTTTTTTACGAAGAAACATTCTCCACTTGTTTTGGTATTTAGTATAGAGATAATTACACTGTAATTTCGAATGTGTAGCTTCTTTTACATTCTTACTTCATGGGGCATTTTTTATTTAATTTTGAACTCAATTTATAATTCTTACTACACTCATTTTTAGTTCATACTAATTAAAGTTCTATTTTGTCATTTTTTTTCATTTAGTAAAGTCATTTTCTCTCTCCTCTCTTTCCTCTCTCTCCTCTTCTCTCTTTTCCCCTCTCTCTCTCTCTCTCTCTCCCTCACTCACTCCCTCTTGTCCCTCGTCTTTGCCATCTCTGGCCTTTCTCCCTCCATTTTCGCCTCCTCTCCCTCCATCTCTGCCTCCTCTTGTTTGATTGGTTGTCGTCTGCTCCACCTCTTCTCTGCCTCCTTTGACTGCTTTTTTCTCTTATCTCTTTTCCTTTTTGTCTTTCAACACCTCTAATCTAGATTTCTTTTGCCTTGAATCTGCTCCTCTGCTGTAGATTTGCTCTTCTCTGTCGTGGATTTGCTCCTCTTTGCTCGAATTTCTTCCTCGCTACTCCATCATCGTTGCGGCTCACTGTCGTCTTTGTTGCGGCTAGCTGTCTTCCTTGTTGTCATCCGTCTGCTTTTGTTGTTGTGCTCAATGGCGGTTCAAGATGTGGTAGCCAGATCTCTTAGTTGGCAGCTAGGATTCCTTAAGGCCCTCTGATGTTATTTTAACTTTTTACATTTTAGTTGTTTTTTAAAAAAAGATTATTTTTTAAGTTTCAAATTGGTTCAAAACTTAAAATCAGTCTCTAAGTTTATCTAAGGTTTATTTAGAGTTGATTATAGGTTGGTGTTTAGGTTGTTTATGTGGAGTTGAGTTTTTTAAATAATTCCAAGTTTCTAAAAGTTTATATGAAGCTTATATAATGTTTTTATAAAGTTTTCTAAGTGTTTTTAAGATTTGTCAAAAGAAAGTTTTTAAGTGTTTTAAAGCTTTATAACAAGTTTATATAAAGTTTATATTAAGTTTATTAAATTATTTGAGATTTAAGATTTGTTTAGAAATTTTGAAAAAGTTTATATTAAGTTTATATTGAGTTTATATAAATTTCATTTGGAAAATTTTTAGATTTGAAAAAAATTAAGTTTATGTAAAGTTAATTTTAGGTTGATTTTAAAAAAAGTTTATGTAGAGTTTATACATAGTTGATATTAGGTTTATTTTAAGGCTTTAAAAAAATTATAGACTTGATTTTAGGTTGATTCTAAAAAAGTTTATGTCAAGTTTATATAAAGTTGATATTAGCTTAATTTTAAGGTTTTAAAAAAAATTTGTGAAATTCTTTTTAGCTTGATTTAAAAAAAATATATATTTAGAATTTATATAGAGTTAGCATTAGGTTGATTTTAAGGTTTTTTAAAAAATATGTGGAGTAATTTAAAAAATAAAAAATGTCTAAAATGAAAAGATAATAAAATACAAGGACTAAAACTGAAAAAAAAATAAAAACTAATTATAGTAAAAAAAATGTAAGAAAAATGGCTTTTTATAGTATGAGATGTAAGAAAAATAGGCTTGTGGTATGATGTGAGAAAAAATGTAATATAATGTGAGAAGAAAAAAATGAGCTACTTATTTGTAATTAATTGTCTAAATAGAGATGTTTCTATAACTTGCCCTTTAATATATGTTTAGACTATATGTTGTTGTTTTTTTTCTTTTGGTTCATGATGCTTTTTTATACATATTTGGTTTATTTTAGTTCATATTGGATTTTTTATGAAACAAAATTAGCACAAACCGGTTTATGGAGAAAGAAAGTTTTCGCATACTAGATGTAAGCAACAGACCTAAGTGGTTGCTCTTGTACACTTCCATCTTGAAGATCACCATGGAGAAAGGTATTCGTGATATCTAACCGGTTTATGGGTCGGTCATGAGTAGTTTATAAGAGATTTGAACAACCCAATTGACATCATATTAGTTATATTCTTCCTAACTAGCCCAACCCAACAGCAAAAATGGAAGCAGTAGAAATCAACGCCAAAATAAAGAAGTGGATAATAATATAAATTAAACAAAGAATTCTGACTTAATTATTCGAACGAAAATATTTTCATGTAGTCGAGCACACTAAGAATTCTAAGTTGAAGTAGACTTTTAATCATCAAATTTACCTCCATATCCATTGTTAGTTCTGATCCAATGGGTTTTATTGAAATCATCCAACTTTTTTTATGTTTGATTTTTTTTTTGTTTCCAACCATTCTTTGAATTCTAGCTATTCCTTTTGTTTTTTTTTCTTAATTGAATGGAATGGTTAGGATTATACCAGATTTGGTTTGGAATTGATTAGAGTTGAACCAGAAGAGTTTTTGGTTAGCTTGAGTGAGAAATTGAATTGCAAAATGGTGTGTCATTTGAGTATATGAAAATGAAACAATGTAGTTGAGAAGTATCAAGAAAATGGTTCGAGTGCAAGCCATTTTCACCCTTGCATCATAGGTTGTTTATGATTTTGTTGAAAGAGAACTGCAAATGGTTCT
Organism: Flueggea neowawraea; assembly: GCA_948243855.1. Taxonomy (NCBI): domain Eukaryota; kingdom Viridiplantae; phylum Streptophyta; class Magnoliopsida; order Malpighiales; family Phyllanthaceae; genus Flueggea; species Flueggea neowawraea. The sequence goes on from CAODLS010630637.1 coordinate 12,712, forward strand.
GAAGCAAGCAATTTATACCCTATTATGGTAAGCCTTTTATAGATGTTTTGTCCAAGGTGGACCTTTTGCATCCTAGAATTGTAAACCTTTTATAATTGTTTTATGTGTTTTTGAGTAAAAAAGGGTTCAAAATACAAACCATTGATGTCTTCTCTTTTAAAGCATTTGTATTCTTTCTCGAAATGAGAGGAAAATATTTCACGAGGTTAAATCATTTGCACTTTAGCAGTATAGGTCATTTGTAGTTTAGGGGAAAAAATGACGAATGTTTACTATAGGCATCTATGGAATGGTAAATAAAGTCATTTTTAGTGGTGAGATGCGTTTTGAACTATCACAATAAGAAAGTTAACGTTATAAGTGGAAAAAAAATATAGAAAAAAAATTGTTGCCATTAATTAATGACAACATTATCGCCAAATAGAAGAGAGATTTATGTTGAGAAAGTGTCTTATGTGTATTTCAAGAGATATATAGTTAAGGATAATGTGGTTATTTTGTTTTCTTCGACAAAAAATTATAACATTGTTATGGTGGTTATTTTGTGTTCTTCGACAAAAAATTATAACATTGTTAAGTGTTAGGGGTAATATCGGTTAATTCTGAAATCGTAGGGATCCGGTCAAAGAATACATCAAACTTCAGAGACTGTTGGGCTCATTCGCCTCTTTCAATTTTTAGTTTTTTGGTGAAAATTTAATTAACAAATATTTTTTAAAAAACAAAAAAATTATTTGCCGGAAAAAAAATACGATTAAAATTTAAAATTGAGACGGCCGAAGAAAAGGCAAATAAATGATTGGGGAGACAAAGTGGTTTTGTCTCATTTACACGTTTACCATATCAGCCAGACTTCCTTTCCTCTTGCGGCATCTGTTGGATTCACTGCTTCCCGCTCCGAAGCCTCTTTCGCTCGCACAACTTCACAGCATTTCTTCCTCTCCAAGATCTGTTTGCTTTCTGAGAAATTGAAGACCAAAAATCACTTCTGAATTTTATGGTACACCTCAATTGTTGTTTATTTCTTCATTCTTAAGTTGAATTTTGGTCTTCTTAACTCCCTCTGGATCTCGCCGCTTCGTTTGCGACTTTTTGGTTTCTTTTTCGTCAAAATTGTGAATCGATGTAGTAACCGGACTTGTGTGTCAAATCCTCATTAATTTGCCTTTAATTGTTTGCTGTGTTGCGTTTGGAGTACTGTGATGCAACTTCATGATTTATTTTAGGGTGTGTGTTATTGATGAATGATAATTTGATTGCAGATCATATGCTTTGAGATGGTGTTGGGTTTATTCAGTGATGAATTTGGGTGTGAGAGATAGGCATGACGGACTTCTTTCTCGACTTTTAATAGATCTTATTGGGTCTGTGTTTTTTCTAGTGGTGATTGCTTAGATTTTTCGACACCTATTGAATTTTGACTATTCATTAGGTTGCAAGAGAGGATCGTAAACTTTCTTGGGTGTTTGAAGAGGGATTTGTTTGTTGATTTCTCTTCACTAGGATTTGGTATGAATAATGGGTTCAATTCCGAATACTGTTCATTATTGTTGTGTAGCGAGGGGTGACCGGACCTTGTATGTGTATAGTAAGGGAGATGAAGAAATAGAGAATTTGGCGCCATTATGCTTAGAAAACGTTCCACCATACCACAAATGGTATTTTGAGACATTTGGGAAAAGGACTTTTGGGTTCTTGATGGAAGATGGTTATGTTTATTTCACAATCGTTGACGAGGGTCTTGGAAACCCTAGTATACTTAAGTTTTTGGAACATTTAAGAGATGAGTTCAAACAGTTTGTTAGAAAGGGTTCTAGAGGATGTTTTTCTGGGTTGAGTTCAATCAGTGTAGAAGAACAACTAGTGCCTGTTATTCGACGGTTGATAACTACGTTAGAACAAGTCTCTCAAAGTGGCAGTGATTGGAATGTTGGGAGTTCTTCCTCTGATAACGTAGAGCTTTCTCCATCGCCAAGTGATGGGAATGGGCAAATTGAAGTTGTAAATTCTACTAAAGCTCCTTTGTTGGGCAAAGTCAACAAACAAGATAAGAAAAAATCAAAGGATCACGTCATTTCGATGAGAGATGTAGAGTTGGAAGAGCACGGGAAATCTACAGATAAAGGAGTGATACTTGATTCTACCACATTGGATTCCGTTAACCAAGGTGGACCAGTTTTACAAAAGGATTTGGGTTCAATGAGGATTAGATCAAGCTCTCAAAGCATTCGAAAGAAATGGTGGCGCCAAGTAAGAATCATTCTTGCGATTGACGTGGCTGTTTGCTTGATATTATTCATAATTTGGTTATTAATCTGTGGTGGTTTTGGGTGCATCCGTTGATTTCAAATTTGGCCTTGATGGTTCAAGTTTTTGACTTGATAAAAGTGAATATTACGAGGGTCAAGAAGGTTCCTCCGGAAGAAGCGAGCAGCTGAAAGCATCTAAACCTTGCATCTGCTTCGAATCATTTGTTGAAGTATGTGTTGAATTTATGTGCTGGCATTCAATTGATCAGTCCTCTGTACAGTTAAGTTCTAGCTGTAGTGAATGTGTATATGGAAAGTTTTACGAGTTATAGCTGGTCTTGCATTAGAGTTCCCCTGGTTCTGTGTTTACTTTTCTGTTTGTAGTAACAAATTCATTTTGGTGATGCGATGTAATATTCTTAGTATCTTAATCCCAGATAATTTATTCGTAAATAATGATCATGCTTTTATGTTGTTTGCAATAATTTGAGTCTCACAAATCAATGGATGTAGTTATTCACCTTCTAATTTCATCATTAACAAGGTGGAAATTGGGTTTGCATTTAACTGGATCTTGCATGATTTTCTTTTTCTTTCGATATGTTGGTTTCTACTAGGATTGAATTTTCAACGTCTTAGCACTGGTCGCTTTTGTAACAATCGAACGTAGAAAGTTGCAATCAAGATTTGCGGGCTAACTTCTGGTAATTTGAGAACATAAATAACGATTTTAAAGAAAAACTGAACTGCTCCTTCAATATCAACAGAAGCATCAATTGAACTAAACCACACTTTTGTGATCGTGTTATTGTGAAACTGTGGTAGAACAACAACGTCAACAATAACAGTGACAATGGTGATTGCGTTTACCAGTTCGTTTGCAGAAACCTCCTTCAGTACAGGCGGAAATGCAGAGTTTCTAGCATTTGCCCGGCCGGTTAGGATCGTTGTCCCATCCGGGTATGCAGGATCTGAGTTCGTAATGCTCTGTGCAGCATGTTCCTCTGGAATCAACGCCTCTGCCTCCGTTACTTCTGCAAATCATGGATAGCATTAAAGCAACTATCAGAACGAAGGAAACAGTTTTCTTTTGTGCCATTCTCAACCTTCAAATTTACTAATTCTATCGAGAGTTTGATTTTCAGTGGGAGTTAATATAAAATAAAGATTAAAACTATTAATTATTGTTTAGAACAACAAGAGAAGATATTATGTATTAACTCGGTGAACAAGATGACCATTTCTTGATGCTTATATAGCAGTAACTATTGATCAGAAATCACTGTAGGAATTTAAAGCGTTGTCAAAAATATAGATTTCACAAATAAGAGTTTATTTTTAGTTTTTAGTTTCTAGATAAGACGACCCCCCAAATAAATTGCCCATGAATTAGATCCTAATAATACTCATTAATATTGCCTAAATAGATTACTTTTCTTGCACAAATATTTATTTAGTAATTGACGAATTTCTTGTAAATGTTCACTCTTTCTGGCTTGGAATTGTGAATAGGAACTATATATGAAAATGCCAACATTTAGCCAGTTCAGTACGAGTTGGAAGAAATAATTGAGATTACTATGAAGATTCTCCCACAAGTATATTTTGACAAATTCAATGATTTTGATAGTCATTGATATTTTCTCTATCTATTTTATTATAGAAATTAGTTGTTTTAACCATATTTTTACAACTACTGCAGTAATATTGAATAACTGGTGTCTTTTAAACTTTTAATCATAAATATTCATTTTTCATGCATGTAATTTCATACGAATAATATACAAAGGAACATGCCCTTGTACATTTTAAGCTTTGACAAGTTACATTGAAGTATTTTTTAGCCTGTCAAAGCTTAAAATGTACAAGGGCATGTTCCTTTGTAAATTATATATCCACTAATATTGAAAAAGATGCTTTTATCATTAAAAAATTACTCATTTGGGTAGGTTTTTCGTTTCAACATCTGATTATTATATCATCTACAATTGGCTCTGTTTCTAAATTCAGCAATATATTTTGAGAGGGAATAATATCTATAAGCCATAACTCAGTAACTTTGAAGTTCTTTCCTTGAAAACTCTTTGATCAAGCTAAAACTTCGGTAGAATTTGAAGTTTTCCACTGTGAAAATGTGACATAACTCTCCACCTCTTGGTATTTGAAAAGCATAGGTTATGTTTAGTCGAGCAAACAATTTTTTATTTATGTTATCTGTTTTCTATTTTGTTTATATTTTCTAAAAATTAAAAACATTTAGAAAATATGTAAGCTAATTAAAAAGTTCTTTTTGTACGAATTTTTTATTTTTCTATTTATGTTTTCTTGTTTTTTTAGAAAACAATAGAAAATTTTTTTAACTAAACAAGCCTATAACCTCTCATTGAATCAAACTTTTAACCTTTTTCAGTTTAAACTTGATTATTCGTATTTAAAACATATATCTCTTTTTTATTGAAGGACTCAGTTATTGGTTTAACAAATAAACAATATAATTAATAGGTTCAACTTATTAATCTCGATTCCAACAGAAGCTCAACCCAAATAGTAGCAGACAACAAAGGTCAGGATCGGATTTGATGTTGGTCTCGCGAGCAAACCACGGTCGGGAAATTGACGGTAGTGCTCATCTGTTTTGCAGTCTAGATGTTACGCATGATTAGGACCATAGACAGACGAAGGACGAATGGAGCTAGAGGTGCGACATGGAGGAAGAAGGAGCTTCTAATTTCCTTCTTTCTCTTTGTCCCTCATTTTGACGTTTGGAGGCTTTGGAATAATGAAATTCCATTCTTTACTTATAATCTTTCAAATTGGGCTTATAAGCCCAATGGGCTTAGCACATGGGCCTTATGGGTTCATCTCAATTGGGCTCACTAGTTGGTCTCAGTCTACGGTCTCGATTTACACATTGACCGACCGGGTTCGGTTCACTTGTCATGGACGGACTGCTTTTTCCAACATCTCCCACTTGCACATGATGGTATGGTTCATCATCATGTAACACGGTTATTACTCATATAACAATGCTTGATCATCTCATCATACAGACAAATAGACCGCGCAACCAGTATACGATAAGAGCATCATTGTTATACACGTATAAGGGATATATAACAACTCATACCTCAATCCTGTCAAAAGGCGTCATTTTGTAGAGCAGCTTCATTCTGCCAAAGTGTATGCAACAGTAGCACAATCTGTTGGAACGTATGTCTTCCCCTAGTTCACAACTACACAATCGCTGCTTTCGAATTTCTCGATCTCATGAAAGCTTTACTCATAATTCACACATCATGTGACACACCACATGAGAGGGCGCTTAGGAAACTTATGAGACTAGTGCAAATGCCTTTAGAAATGAACTTCCCCTCTTACACTAGACAATTCACATAGCCAAGTTTACTTGCCCAGTTTGACACGCTTGGTCGAATCAATCATGATCATTAATGCTAAGCTAAGGTAGCCAAACTCAACTACACGTTTTGAATGGGTTAAGGGTTCTGAGGGTAGGTAGTACCAAGAATCACCTATTCACGACAGGGTCTCACATTAGGAAAAGTGAGATCGTTTATTAATCTTTTCCATACACATAGTCATATATATAGTAGATGTTAGGAAAAGTTAAGGGCTAAATATTCTCAAAGGTGCATCTTTTTACATGTGATGTGCCTTTGGTCGTTAACATTTTATTTGCAAAATGTCATGTTCAAGGACCTCTTACAAAATCTGTCCAGTCTCCAGTTCTTAAGGACTTAAGGTTCTTAAACATTTTTCCTTACCTTTTGTATTCGAATTCATCCAATAGAATAAGACATGGTCAAATTCCTCACAATCTCATGTTTGAGATAATAAGCGTGGATTAGGTGCAACTCAATTTGCCCTTAACTTCTAGGTAAGAAGTGGATAACATTTTTTTGGGACCTCGTCTTTGATCAATCTATGACCAAAGTCACTAGCTTTCTAATCATATAGGCTTTTTTCCTTTACTCACATGATTAGGACACTTGTAACAAGTATCAAAGTGGATGGTCCAAAACCGCGAGCAAAGTTAGTGTCATGCCAACTAACTACTCCTTAAATGCAATTTACAAATATATTGCATCTTAATACTTGTGAAGTAGCCAATTGACTACATCATCTTTGCACTAACAAAATGATATATGTAGTGGAATTTCCTTACTTCCACTTTTCATAGACATTTCAGTCCAAAAACATATTTGGTATTCTACTCTTCATTGAATTTGGCTATAACCAAGTTCAATAGGGTACGAGCTTTTCGCTCTAAGAGTATACACTAGATTTCTATAATCTAAGATTTACGATTGTTGTTGTCGTAGCTCAACATGCGTCGTCATATTACTCGGCATCAACTGACTTAACAAGTAGTGGTATCACAAATAATATGACAAACAATAAGACATAGTTGCACATAAGCATTTCATAGCAATACACATATATTTACTATCCGACCAAAATTAAACTAGCATAACTTCTTATTAAGATTTGAATTGAAATGCACACTAAGTGCACATTTACCATCTCAGTCTTAATAATTAACTATACTATATTTAATTTCATAGACAGTAAATAATGACTGTTTGAATTCACTTTTAAAGTTCAATTGACTTAGGGGAATCCATGTTAGTCATCTCAATTATTAAGAAAAACTTAATAATTGGACAATATATTCAACACACAAAAATATTGAATATTAAATGGAAATAAGCATCATTTATTGGACCAACATGCGATCCAAACAATCAATATCAATATTAATATACATACATTAACATTGGGTAGCATCAACATACAAATAATGCTTTCAAATATTCCCATCATAATACTACATGAATATAGTATTAAGCATATGTCTGCCAATTGGATATATGATGGACCTTTTCCAAAGTGTTAGAATTGAACTCATAAGTGGACATACCAACTTTTCAAGAATTCTATAAATCATTCGACCTTAAAGTGGATGTTCCCATTTCTCATGATTTCTTTCTGCGGTCAT
>CAODLS010630686.1:0-21067 GCA_948243855.1 Flueggea neowawraea
AGTTAACCCAAACATAACTCAAGTAAATCTGGGCCTATCTTACTCGAGTTAGCCAAAACGCTTACTCGAGTAAGTCACTTATCCAGATCGCCCAGTTCGACCAAACACTCAATACAACCGATAAAAATCACTCCCAATCACATACATCGACTCCAATCAACCTCCTGAGTACGAATCTATACTCAACTCTAACAAAACAACTCGGAATCTATCGAAATCATCCAAAACCGAATTGATTCAAACTCATTTAAACCCAAAACCCTAATATGCACAATCTTGCAGAAAACATGAGAAAAGAAAGGATTAGAGACACAATCTTACCTTAACAAACCCAAAATAAGTGTGGATGAACAACTTGAGAGAGTTTGGGAGCGTATGAGAGAAGTGATTTGGAAGAAATGACAGATTTTGGTCGATTGGGGTCTCTTAAAGATGAAGAACACCGAAATGTGTCATTCCACTTGCACAGATAACTCGAGTTACACAAAGGTTAACTCGATTTTTATAGACCTCGTCTAACTCGAGATACAATTTTGGCTAACTCGAGTTGTAGAGGGGTAACACGACTCGAGTTACATCTTACATTAACTCAAGTTATCCACTCTCAAGACTCACTATTTTCAAGGTTCTTCAACACCAATCCCACACTTGCTTATCCTCATAGAGCATCAACGATCATCAATCAAAACTCTAATTACCATGAGAACATAGTTGGAACGGGCGAGATATTACAACTAGGGCCAACTCAATGTACGTTGTCGGGGTCAAAACCACATTCAATCACTTCTGTTTCAAACACAACATATGTCATTATCCAATCTAATGTATGTTGATCATCTTGCTGATTTTCTAGATAACATACGTCTTGCTCTTAAACCAACGTACATCTTGACCCCTACAACTTCCCTACTTGACATCTCTCACTCCCAAACTCGTTTCAAACCATCCTCAAGGTTCTCAACTTCTGAAACCCCAAAAATGCATTCGAAAACCAAGATCAAATAGCAAATCATTATCGGGATTAAGTCGAAATGAGCGAAATATTACAACTGGTCCTTTAATGAGCAATGGTATACCAAAGGCTATGATTACCCCCATAGCATAAGTGTCACAGATCAGAATAGTTATAGTAAGTATTTACAGAAAACAGAAACAAACAAATATTCATTGAGTCTATCATATTCTATTAAATACAAATTATAATGAAAAACAATAGTAAAATAATTAAAATAAAATAAAATAACTATTTCAGAAGTCAAAAGCACATAAGCAGAAAAACATTCGAAGCAGACAATGAACGTGTGTGTATATATATATATATATATACCTAATTACAAAAATATAACAAACATTTTAGAACAGGTTTCCTTATCACAAATATTATATAAGTTAGGTTTTTATAGTTACCGAGCCATTATTATTCCAAATTACGTGCAAAGGTCGGAGCACAATAAAACATATAATTTAGAAGACACAGCCTATATGTCTAAAGTTGTTATCACACTCACCTAGAAGTCCAAGCTGGATGGCCCAATCATTCTCCACTCGTGACGCGCTAATCTCGCTGACCGGAACAATAAGCTGAAATAATTATCAAAGCATAGTCAAATATATGAGGCTGGTATTATGGCGTACCAAAATGTATGAAAATGCAAATGCAGACTTGGGCCCTCACATAACGCTCAAATTCCCATTTCGAATGAAGATCTAACGCTCCAGACTAAAAAATCGAACATATCTCAAAATTACAATTTGATCCCTCAACTTTTGCAAAATTACCATTTAGTCCCAAGACCTCAAAAATTATAAATTAGTCCTTAAAGTATCCTCAAATTACCAAACAGTCCTCCAAGTAATCAGAATTTCTAAATAAGTTCTTAAACTCTTAGAAATTTAAAATATATCCCTAACCTTTTAAAATTACAAATCTGACCCTAAACATGCCAAATATCAAGTTTAGTCATTGAGACAAAAAATTATCCAAAAACACCACGAACATGTTCTGACCAATACCTAATATTTCTAGCCACTTAAATCAACTCAAAACATCCTCCTAAACAAGAATCTATGATTAGTTTCATCAAATCAACTTAAATCTTCAATTTTTAGATCAAAACCCTAACTCATTCAAAACTAAATTCAATCCTTTATACCCAACTCAAATTCGTGAATTATTAACCTCAAACAAACGTAATCTAACTACTTTAAGTACCCATCATGACAAAACAAGCCAAAATTGTAACCCACTTCAAATCGTCATCCTATATCAAGCCTTAGATTCATGAACAAAATGAAGAAATAAATGGTTTAGGAGCAAGATCGTAACTCAAATTGATGCAAAGAATGGTTGGGAAGCAATGGAAGACATTGAGAGATGGATTGGAGAGTCTTTGTGTAGTTAAAAATGAGAAATGGCTGAGAAAGAGTTAGGTTTGTCATCTAACAATGATTTTCCTTTTGGCCCCTTATGGAATTGTCATCTCAGAGTGTTTAATTTGATGCCACCTCTAAAAATTATAAAAGCTTATTAGAAGGTGACTTAAAATTTTCACTTGTTCCTTTAACTATTTCTTCATAATTTTAAGCTCATTCCTTGATTGTTTGCATACATGGATCATTTTAAAGAAGCTTTGAGCATTAAAGGCAAAACGAAGAACAAAGAAGGAGAGGTCACTCGGGTTCCTTCAAAGAAACCTCAGAGAGATATGAGCACTTCTTCTCATTCGTCCCACTCTACGAGGAGCAAAACCTCGGAGTCAAGGAGTAATAAGTCATCCTATCCCTCAGGAGCTCGAGCATCCTGATCTTATAATAGACCATCTGATTCACTGAGAAAATTAGATCAAATAATCAAAATTTGATCAATTGAGCAAGCCATCTGATTAAAAGAGCATACAATTTGATCATAGGCCTAACCAGGATGATAGAGTTGGATCGCAAAATAGATAATCAGATCAGATAAGTAAACAACCTGAGCCTGTTCATCTAAGGTAGGACTTTCTCTTTTGAAGAATGTTGTTGGATCGCTTAAAAGTACAGGTCCTAAGCCTCTCGAGAGACCTCCTTGTTGATTCCTTCATAGTGAAATTGCTGGCAATGTTCTTTTTTCGAACTTACCCCTTCCAATTGCGAACAAGATAATGGAAGACAAAAAAAGCTTTCACGGAAGTTCGTTCGTGATGGAACCTGGTTTACTTTAAACTGAATCAGTTAAGATGTCTGACGTGACTAGCAACCTTATTCTCTGTACTATATTTCCAAGAGAGGAGGACAAGTATTTTAGGAATCCTACCATTACTATGGATTTATCTGAGATTGACTTAATGATGGTATGTTGCTCTTTTTTGCCATTTTTTTGTTGTACTTATCACTTACATATTCATCTTTTTGTTGGGGTTACAACGGGTTATGGTTACCTTTTCCATGGGCAGATATCTTTACAAACGGCTTATTGCTTAGGATAAGGCACACCAAAATTTTCAAGAGCAATATCACAAGCTAAAAGCTATTTATGGCAAAAATTATCACGACCTCACATCAGCTGAGAATGCCAAACGAGATCTTGAGAAAGTCACTAGGAAGCTCGAAGACACCGACATGGAGCTTTTAATAGATAACAACAATCTTATTTTTAAAGATAGCTCTCTTGAGGTGTCACTTGTAGCTTTGAAAAAGCAGAAGCATGATTTGCAAGGGGAGAAAGAAGACCTAATAATTGAGTTGAAAAAATTCAGTGCCTTGAAAGATGAACATAGGAAGCTTCAAAAGAAACTAGAGAAAGTTAAAGTGGAAAAATATAAGGAAATTGAAGAAAATTTTAGGTCCCTTCTAGCTGAGAAGACAAAGTACTTTGTGCAGGCTAATTCTCACTCAGCTGAGGTTAGAGAACTTGATGAGAAGCTTGTTGTTGCTAATACCTCTCTTGAAGCATTTAAGAAGAATCATGAGGCTGAAAAAAAGACTTTAATTGAAAATTCTATTTTTGAGTTTTGCCAATCCAAGGAGTATTACAGCCTTAAGGCTAAGTATGACATTTGTTTTCTCAAATTTGGTTTCTATAGGGCCCGTAAATATTTGGAGGAGACTAAGGATGAGCAGTTTCTCGAGTTGACTTTTACTTCAGAGATAGAGAATTCATGTTTCGTTGATTGGGTTAATTTGGGGTACGCTCTGGATGACAAGGATATTGATACACACCTTTATACTTACTTGGATGACGATCTTGAGAATATTTTTAGGCATTGGGAGTTTTATGGAGAGCATGGAGTTCGTGCATGACAGTCTTTACCTCAATCTCCTAAAGAGTCTGCTAAGGAGTTAATGCTGGTGGAACCCATTCCTATTCCACAACCTCAGATGATCGTATTGTTCCCTCATTAGATTTGGATAAGGATGATAAGATTATTGACGATCCACTTAGCGATTCTTGTTTTCCTTCAGCTCCCATTACATATCCTATAATCTTTGATGTTCCTAGGACTTTTAAAATTATTGCCCTTGAAACATCCCCAGTTTCGGGTAGCCCTCCTGTAGATACTTAGAGATAGAGACCTTACTGTTAGCGATAAATATTAACTTTGTGATATTTATGGATGTTTCTAGTGCTTTGTTTGCATTTTTTTGACATTTGGATTTTTGTCTTTACATTTAAACATTGGCATTTATCATGTGGGTGGCTCCCTAATCACTTAACCGAAATTCCTATTCATGTTAAGTGATATTTTTTGTAGTAGTATCTTCATATGTTTTGTCATTTGTTATATGGTGTTTTAAATGATTCTTTATGTGAGTATGTTTTGCATGAGGTTCCTTTAACCATATTCTTGACAAAACATCGTCTTATTTGTATGAAAGTTAGTTAGATTTTATTTTCTTGATTCTTTTTGCAACGAATATTTCTGTGTGCGTTCATGACATATCCATTTTCTTTTCTGTATGTGAGGTAGTCATACATCTTACAGGTCTTATTTTCAGCGAAAACGTCATATTATTTGTATGCAAGGTTGTCACATGGCTTTTTATTTTCAGCGAATTTTTCTGCTTGCATTCATGACAAAATCTTGTCTTATTTGTATGCAAGGTTGTCAAACGTCTTAACAGGTTTTATTGACAATTTTTCTTGCTTGCATTTATGGCAAAATGTTGTCTTATTTGCATGTAAGGAGGTCATTTTTTGTAAGTCTTTCAGATCAATTATGATACATTGCTTATTGATCTTCGTATCAAAGTCCATCACATTGTGTTTGGTAATCATGTCAACACATAAATGCATGCAAACATGTGAAAATGTCATGAATTATGTGATAAAAATGAATGCTAACGCTAATATAATGCAAATGCAAAATTATAAAGAAGACATAGAAATTTTATAGTGGTTCAGGTTTGAAGCCTACGTCCACTCCTAAAACAACTTGTTTGAGTATTTTTCATTTCTTTCGCTATATAAATATGTACAATTTCAACCTTTCTTTCTTCATATGCCTAGAGGGAAGTAAAATTTTAATTGGATCATGTTTTACATTTTTTTAACTTTCTTCCCTTGTAGTATCTCTAGGTTGTAGGTGTTTGGTCCCATAATTATTCTAATGCAATATGGTCCTTCCCAATTTGCTTGTAGCTTTCCTTCCTCTTTTAAAGTGTTTGTGGTAGCATATTTTCTCAGCATTAAATCTCCCTAAGCCATGGTTTCGCCCTTTACTCAGGAGTTGTAATACTTTCCAATCCACATATGATACAATTCCAACCTTCTGCAAGCTTTCTCCTTTGCTTGATCAATAATGTCAAGGTTTTTCCTCAATGCCTCAGAGTTTGCCTCCTAGCTGAACTCAGTCATCCTTATTGACCCAAATTGACTTGCACTATGATCAATATCTCAGTTCCATATGCTGGGTTGAAAGGGGTCTCCCCTGTCAACACCCTGCTTGTTGTCTTGTAAGCCTAAAGTATGCTTGGCAGCCAATCCACCAAAGTGCCTTTTGCCTTATCCAGCTTCATCTTTATCCCATTCAGAATAATCTTATTAGAGCTTTTTGCTTGACCATTTGCCTGAGGGTAAGCAACCGAAGCTAGAATCATCCTTATGTGTAATCCTTTACAAAAATTCTTGAAGGAATCACAATTGGACTGTTTTCTATGATTCACAACTAATACTTATGGCAATCTGAATCTATAGATGATATCCTTTCACACCATGCTCTCAATATTCCTTGAAGTTATTGTTGCTAAGGGTTTTGGCTCAATCCATTTGGTGAAGTAGTCAGTTTCCATAATACAAAACTTTTTCCCCCTACTTGCTTGTGGAAAAGGACCCAGAACATCCAAACCCACTTAGCAAATGGAATCGCTTCAAATAATTTTTGTAGGTCTATGATGGGCACATTTATAACTGGAGATTGCCTTTGAAAATTATCACAAAGTATTACTTTCTTTAGCGCGTCTTCCCTTATAGTAGACCAAAAGAATCCTGCTCTCATGACTTTTGTCGTTAGTGTTCTTGCCCCCAAGTTGTTTCTACAAATTCCTTCGTGCGTCTAATCTAGGGCAAGTTTTACCTTCATAGGACCCAAACACTTTAATAAGGGCATAGTAAAGCCTCTTCTGTAAAAGGTCTCATTTATTAAAGTGAACCTTACTCTACGAACTCTTGTTTTCTTTGCTTTAGTAAGATTAGATGCAGTTGCCCGGTCAACAAGTACTTTTGTATAGGAGTCCTCCAATCTAATGCCCTTTCTTCAATTTCCAACACAGTAGCTTCCGTGATGGTTGGTCTTTCCAACACCTCTATCTTTACCATTCTTGATTGAGCTTCCCTATAAGAAGCCAATTTGGACAAAGAATCAGAATGGTTGTTCTCTCACCTATTTATTTGTACTAACTCGAAACTTATGAATTTGACTGCCAACGTCTGCACCTTTTTCAAATATGGAGTCATGATTGGTTTCTTTGCTTCATACTCGCCATGGAACTATTGTATTACCAACTATGAGTCACTATGAGCAATCAATTTCTCAACTTATAACTCTTTGGCTAAGTTCACGCCGGCAATCAGAGCTTCATATTCTGCTATGTTGTTCGAGATAGGGAAAGAAAACCTAAGTGAATACTTCATCACATCTTTATATGGGGAGATTAGTACAACCATATCGTCGTTTCCTTGATCATGTCCCTTGATGATCATATGCTAGAACCATCCACTAAGGTATTGTTCACTCTGGGTTCATGGGCCTTCACGGTTTAGGCCTTAAAAAGGCGTGATTTGAGATAGGAAGATGTTTATAAGAGACCATTGGCCTCGACTCCTAGGCGATGTGCAAGCATGACACCACAATAGCCCCATAGTCAAAATTAAAGGGCTTGGGAACAAACTTTTAGCTTGACGGCTTTTTTGCTTGAGTTCCTATAAACAACGTCAATTTTTGTTGCCTCAAACAACAATGAAGCAAAAGGCCTCCAACGTTGGAATGCGTATTTTCAAAATAAACAAAATTAAAGGTCGATGGTTGATCTTCCGATTTTACTTCAATGCTCAAGTTAGTAAAAAAATTTTGGCAGAATTTTTCGGACGTTGTAAGCAGTAAAAGCTTCTATTTATAGGTGACATGAGATAATCATTTATAACTTCCAGAAGATATTTTCACGTATTTTGAGTTATCATGTGATGATTTTCTCATCTTTTCCTTGACTTTATGATGTTTTAATGAGTTTAAATGAGCATGATAAGATGTTGAATGTGTCCTTTATCTCTTCAGAATGTTGAATTTCTATAAGTTGGGCCTATTGAATTTCAGGCCTCCATCACATAAGGCCTTATGGGTCTTATTAGATTCTATGAGCCTTAACTCATGTCACATCAAATACCATAATAATTAAAAAAGTGACATACTTGCAATAAATTTTAGTTATCTCTAGTAAACAACTTTTTGATGCACCGTGTTCGGTTGAAATTTTATTGATTAGTTTGGAAAATGAATATGATGTATTCACATAATTTATATAAAATATAATGGTGTTCCCTTAATTTTGTCAAGTGGCACTTTATGTAAGTGACACCTTGCACCAAATCAACAAATATGGTTCCTTAAAATTCTAACTAGTGCTAGACTCGGACGTTCTCCTGGGATACTAAGAATATGTTTTTATTTTCTTATCAATATTCAAGATTAAAAAATAAAAAATAAAAAAAAATTATATGAATATAAATATCACATAACTATAAAAGAAATCTCATATTAAATTTTAGAAGGCTTCTTTGTATGCAACATTTTAAGTATAGTTTGAGGAATTGTTTTCTTTCTCACATACCAAAATCTTCAACCTAGGCCTGCTTTTAACTCTTGAAAGAACAACATATATCAATCCATATGTGAAAACATGTCGAGACATATATAATCCAACATGCGATAGAGATTGATCTTAACTTTTGTTGATTGTCATTGCAAAAGAAAGAACTAATAGGTACTATTTCCATTGGAATTTGAAAGGTAATCTAATATCTAATAGAGTCAACACAAAGCGAGAAATGATAACTCAGGTACCCATATGAATACCAATTATAATTTATACTTCAATCACATGTCGTCCAATAATTGCTACAAGTGAATCACTAGAATTTCTAATGAGTATATCATCTGGTATATCAAAATCAACTACACCATCATTTTCTCGAGCACATTTGCCATCATTAATTTTCAAAATGCACACTGAAAATGATCTCAACTCATCAAAATCTATATTTGAATTGTCAGTTTGCAATCTCATCATTTTAGATAATTTTAGAACCTTGAACAACATCTAACTTGAGTAAGAATTGAGTCAATCATGAGAGATTATTTTACAAGAGTGTTTTACTCAAGCAACAAGCTCTTTACTCGAGTAAGAATTATCGTAAATGCAATAAAAAAAATTATGAGTTTGCATCTTACTCAAAATAGAAAAGTATGAGTTTATCAAGATAAATTGCTTGAGCAACATATTTTCAAAGGGACTCCTTATACAAGAGTTGTTTCAAAGAAGGAAAATTTAAAGATTTTACTTGAGCAAAAAAATTCTCTTATAACTCGAGTAACAAAAATAAAAAAGAACATATACAATGATTACATTCTTGAGATATATGTCTCAACGGTCAAATTCAATGCTTTACTTAAGGTGTGGAATATTTTTACCACATAACAATAGAGATAAATAAGAAAACACTTGACCATGGAAGATCAAATTGCACTAAATAAAAATTAAGATCTTACTTAAGTAATGAAGACTTACTCAAACAAGACTTTAATAAAACTCTTCTTTTTCAAAATTTAAATATATTTTAAAAGAAACAAAATGAAAATAAAAAACTATGGACCACGTAAAAAAGTAAAAACATGTAAAAGGTCACTATAACTATTATCAATGAAGTCATACGTTATTACATAAATATGTAATGACACATCATTAGTGTTAAAAGCTGTAAAAAAAATAACATGCACATCTTCAATAAAAAAAAGGACTACTATTCAAATTTTTGAATTTAATATATGATATATAAATTATACAAATCACTAATAAAAAATCATGCAGATCAATAATATAGTTGAAACATATGGCCAAACTAAAATATTTGATTAAAAAATTTTATTATCATAAACATCATTTTATCTATAAAATTTTTAAATTTTAAAAATTAATTTGAGCCATGTAAAAATAAAAAAAAAACTAATAAAATGTTTAAATTTATACATTTAATAAATTATCTCAATTTACAGCTACAAAAATCACACCCGCTCTTGAGTTAACCAAAAACAGCCGGTTGGAGTGGAACCATACGTTCCAGCACATAGATATACACCGTCCTTCTTCCTCTCAGCCGTATCATACTTGAAAAAAAAATTCATAAATCCTTCTGCAGATTCCCATTTAATCCCACATATGGCCTTCGCCCCGAAGCAATTGTTCCGAAGGTCGTAGAAGAGCTAAGCGCTTTGCCTATTGAAGGGCTAAAACAAGAGTTGAGACTTGTTGTGGGAGTGAAAGATCAAGTCAGCAAGCTCACCAAGAATCTCCAGGCCATCGAAGCTGTGCTTGCTGATGCAGAGCAAAAGCAATTTCATGAATGCATTTTGATCATCTTGACAATAAACTGGTGGGTTTAAGAATTTAATTTATAAAGTGCTATGTTGTGTTGGGGTCCATTTGTAATGAATTTCCTTCTTTCAAAACAAAAAAAAAGTTAGGCTTCCCTTTTTCATGTTAAAAAAAAAGTTACTCTGTTTAAAGGAGAGTCATCGGAGTGCTTGCCAGCTATTGAATCCTTCTTCTTCCTCTTAGCCATACATCATTCTTCTTTCCACTTTCATCCCAATATGGCCTTCATCCCTGAAGTTATTGTTTCCAAAGTCGTGGAGCAGCTAATTGCTCTGCCTATTGAAGAGCTTAACCAAGAGTTGAGACTTGTCGTAGGAGTGAAAGATGAACTCAAGAAGCTCACCAAGAATTTCCAAGCCATCCAAGCTGTGCTTGCCGATGCAGATCAAAAGCAATTGAAGGATGCCAACATCAGGCTTTGGTTGGATGATCTCAAGGAGATATCGTACGATATAGATGACGTGCTTGATGAATGGAGGTCAGCCATGCTGATGAATTCTGATGATCATCCATTTGCTTCCTCAGGTCATACTAAGGGGAAGGTATGGACTTTCATCTCCTCTTGTTGCTTTCGCCTTGGTGAAATTGGTCTTCGTCATGATATTGCTAGTAACATCAAAGATCTGGATAGAGAATTAAATGAGATTGCCAACAGTAGAAATAAGTACAGCCTTGTCTCCGACGTGGGCGCTGGACTTGGCGAACGAGTCCATCAAAGAACTACCATTTCTGATATTAATATAATAGAGGTGAATGGTAGAGTTGAAGAAGAAAGAGAAATAATTCACATGTTACTAAGTGCGAGCAGTGATGCACTTGTCCCTCAAATCATCTCTATTGTGGGAATGGGGGGCCTGGGGAAAACCACACTTGCGCAACTAGCTTACAATAATGCTAGTGTGGAAAATCATTTTAAAAAGAGAATATGGGTGTGTGTCTCGGATCCCTTTGACGAGATCAAGATTGCAAAAGCAATTTTGGAATCTCTAGGGGGTTCTGGTGGATTCGAATTGCAAACAATGGTGCAAGACATCAAAAATAGAATTGGTGGAGAAAAGTATTTGCTAGTTTTAGACGATGTCTAGAATGAAGATCCAAATAAGCGAAAAAAATGTGAAAGCTGCACTAATGTGTGGATCACCAGGAAGTACAATCCTAGTGACCACTCGTGAGTATCCAGTTGCTAAAATTATGGGTTGCGTAGATTCCAATGTTGGTCTATAATATGAAATGAAGTTGCATTGTCTGGGATGACAGTGCAAGATCTTCAGCAGCTGCAAGACATTGGTATCCAAATTGCAAGCAAGTGCAAGGGTTTGCCTCTCGCTGCAAAGGCTCTTGGAGGTCTTTTATGTTTCAAAGTTTCTAGATAAGAGTGGCAAAGTGTTTTGGATAGTGAGATGTGGCAACTTGGAGAAGAAGAAGATGAGATTGAGAATCATTTATTTGCACCTCTATGGTTAAGCTATCTTAATTTATCCCCTGCTGAGAGGTAGTGTTTGTCCTATTGCATTTGCTTTCCCAAGGACTTTGAAATTCCAAAATATGATATTATCAACATGTGGATGGCTCAAGGTTATCTTAAGGAGACAGAAACCAAAGGCATGGAAATATTTGCAGAGGCGCACTTTCGAAATCTAAGTGCACGGTCTTTCTTTCAAAATTTTGAGAAAACCAGGTATGGTCAAATAGTGTGGCTGAAGATGCATGCCATAGTGTATGATTTCTTCCAATTTATCTCTAAGAAAGAATGTCTATATTTGGAAGACTTTGAGAATAAGCCGGTGGAAGGTTTAGATAAATCGGTACGCCATTTATTTGTCTTCCTAAGTAGAGGCAAATTTCCTAACTTCATCTTTGGTTTCAAAAACTTACGTAGCCTACAAGTTAGATCATGCCACGAATTAGATTTGCACAGTTTATTCAATGAACTTACTTGCTTAAGGTCTCTTATTTTGTCTGACTGTGATATTAGAGAAATTCCGTCTACAATAGGTAGACTAATACACCTGAGGCTTCTTGAGATACGTGGCAGTAATAAATTGATTGATCAGTTGCCTGAAACTATAGGTGACTTATGTAATTTGCTAGTTTTAAAAATCAGTCCTTTCAATGAATTGCCTCGTGGGATTGGAAAACTATCCAAGTTGAGGTATTTGATAAAGGAGGGAGGGAACAATTTAACACAAGAAATCGGGAGACTCAACGCCCTTAGAGAAGCAGAGTTTATGGTATGGAGTGAGGCATGTTCTCTCGGGAATTCGAAGAACTTGAACCATCTTAATTCTGTTGTTATATATTTGTGGAGAAATGTGGAGCATGTGAATGGGGCCAAGCAAGCACAACTCAACACAAAGAAACACCTCGTTAGTTTGCAACTCAGATTGGCTTCGAAGAACGCACATGGGAAGAAGACAGGTGGAAATTACATGATGAAGAAGTAATTGAAGCCTTACAGCCTTGTTCAAATTTGGAAACGCTGTTGATAAGAAGTTACCTCGGCGCTAATCCTAATCCTAGTTGGTTACTCTCATTAAATCATCTCAGAAGACTGGAATTAGACTCATGGAGAAATTGCAACAGTTTGCCACCTTTGGGGAAGCTTCCTTCCCTCACACATCTTTCACTGTGGAGCATGAAAGTGAAAAGGATGGGTGTTGAGTTTTTGGGAATAGATGAGACGTTTTTATCTGTTGTGGCGTTTCCCAAATTGGAGCGGCTAGAAATCATTTCTTGTGAAGAATGGGAAGAGTGGGACATGGATGATCGGGGTCATTTCATTATAATGCCTAGTCTCACCACTTTTCACGTCTGGGACTGCAACAACTTGAAGGCACTACCTGATGTTCTTCTCCAGAAGACGACGCTCAAGTCTTTCACCATCAGCAATTGCAGTCTTCTTGCAGAACGTTACGAAGAGCACAGAGTGGATTGGCCCAAACTATCTCACATACCTCATATAAATATCAACGGCATCCATTACTGGAGAGGTATCTTCTCCTAATTCTTTAATCCTCTACTTTTTTTTCTCCCTCAATAATTCATACTGTGAAGTTTTCTCTAAGCAGAACCAAACAAGTTTGCAGCAAATTGTAATTTTAATGCAAATAAAAAAAAGACTTCACAAGTTTTGTCACTAATAATAATTTTTATTCTTCACACGGCAGCCCATCGAGAAGTACTTCAACTAAGACTAGTTTTGAATTTATCCTTGATGTTCTTGTTTTTATTGCAGATGAGGAAGATGCTCTTTGACCCTGACGAGTTATTGACGTTAACACACTTTGCCTTTCTGTTTCACTTTCACTAGTTTAGTATTCATTTTCACAAAATACTTGTCCTTTTCTATGATATTGATTGAAACCATTAGTGGATAATTTCTAGTTTTCATTTATGGGAAAATCAATGGTACGGCTTCAACTTTGTTCTAACCAAAATTGAACAAGATTAATATATCCCAATCTGAATTCTGCAGGTGGCATTTGATGAGATAGGTTCAATAACAGCAAACACAACCTCAAAGCAGAGGAAAAGGCACGACACTTTTGGACGCTTTTGGCTCCTGATGTGAAATACTGTCTTGGAATTTTTCTGTCATTTGTTCTCCTCACCATACCTGTAAATCCAACTTCTTGATTAAGTCTGCATTTGCTCTTTTTTTCCCAACGATTAGTCTGCATTTGTTTGATTTGGAAACAATCATGAATATGTTCTGCTCTTTACAAACTGTTTGTAGACTATAATACTTTGGTGCTGCTTTTGGCATGGGTAGGTTTTCTTGCCCTATATAATTTTTTTCCCCTCAAATCCGTAATTCATATGATTTCTTCTTGAACCCACATAACTGCAGGTTCAGGGAGTTGATACATTAAGTCTGTTACATCATTTCCAGATTAACAAATTTAGCTAGACGGTTCATTGTTCTACTTATCCACACTATCCTGCACTGAATAAAACATGATACAAGACTCCTTATCTCTTTGCTGACAGCTCTAATATCCCATCGCTGCACATGCTCTTCTGCTTGAATTCCTTCCACCACCACCTTGCAATCAAACTCTATCTCCACCCGCCTCCAATTCCTCTTCAGTGCAAGCTGCAAACCCAGAAGGATTGCCAAAGGTTCAGCAACAAAAGAGTTTTCTATGTGGTTTTTAGTCCACACACAATCCACTATACATCCATTGGCATCTCTTGCAATTGCCACAATGGAAACTCTTCCCTGCATGACAGAGGCATCACAATTTATCTTTATCACATTCCCCTGTGGTTTAATCCATCTGCTTCCTTCAGCAGAGTTAAGCAGCCTGCTTTCGTTCTGACTTGATGTCTCCCCCCGCAAAAAAATTGACAGCTTCCGAATATAGAGACGTATTCTTTGAAGTAAACTGTCCACATCAATCTTCCCCCTATTGAATATGACTTCATTTCTATTCTTCCATATAAACCAACACGTGATCACACATCGCTCTAAGATTTTTGCGGGAACCTGTTTCGCAGCTTCTGACATTTGCTCCCACCAGTGATTGAAGGAGTGAAAATCCACATGATTTACATATAACGTAAGACTCCTATTATTAGCCTATATAGTTTTATCCTTAAAAAGGTGTCTCAACGAATTAAGAAAGAAAAAAGCTAGTTAATAAGCGAAATTTGTTCAAAATTCCTAATCGACGCGAGAATTATGATATACACAACACCATCAAATGCAAATACAGAAGTATTGAAATGGACCTTGTGATGGATATTAGATGGAGAAAACAAGGCATGAATTATGCATTCAAGCATGTTGAATTCGGATTAGACGAACTACCTAATCTCCACTGGTAATCTTGAAATTGTCCTATACTTAACGAAACAGTAACAGAGTAGTTAAAACATATCATAGAAAAATCAAAATTTTCAGTTGACCTTTTATATTTGAACTTCAAATACTCTTCATCATTGCAGAGTTTGATGTCATTCGTTAACAACTCCGATTTTGTTAATGTTGGCACGAGTAAAATGCTAACTACTGAGAATCATATTAGATAAATTACACTAATATATTAATATAATTCAATTCCAATGCAGGAAATAATCGATCTACACAAACTTTTGCGAAATGAAAATTTGTAGGACTTGTATAAAGTAAGTGAACACACAGAAGGAATGCTATAATTCGGTACAATTAGCGTGATTAGAATTATTATTATTATTATTACAAGAGATTAAATCTCAAATTTTAGTTCAATATACATACATACACACTCAACTACTTGATTTAATCTCAAATGACACTTTCTGATACATCTTTTTCTATTACAAACATCAATCATAACCACTTGAGTTACTACTGATGAATTAATTATGTTTAAAAATTTAATCGTACAACATTCCACGTAGGGCTGCTAAAGTCGCTTTAACTTCAACGACTGAGTCAATTTAAGATATTGCCAAGTAAACCATGTAAGCCTTTATTTATCTTCTATTTTGATTGCCGTGGCCACCTAAAAAGGTCCAGTTGACTAATTAAAAAAATATACGATTAGTTTCGTGGAAATGATCTTACAAGTTAAAATAAGCAACTTTTGGTTATAATGTTATTGTCAATGCTGTAGAAATGGCTCTTTGGACAATGATCAATTGCTCCAATTAGTGGACATTGTCGTCATAAACCTAAACAAGGAGGCATCGCTCTAAGAAGTGGTCGTGTCATTTGGGGATTAAGGGGGTTTGCTCTCGCTTTGGGATCTGAGGCTACAAGTTTACTGGGGTTATTATGAGGTTATAAATTGAATTAAGGTGGACTGTAATGTGCAATATAGCATTTATTCATTCTCATTTCATTGAAAGGCATAGAAGAATGATGAAGGGTAAGGAATTTCCCCTTTATTACCCATCATATTTGTCCAATTTATTACTTTTTTATTTAGTTTGGAGCGAGAAAACATAATTAAATAATTGTCTATAATTGCTTTAATGTTTATCTTTTTTACATTGGTAATAGTTATTTCTACTTATCAATTCACATTTGTCTACATTTTATATATTTTAAATTTCAATTATATAAACATAAAAATATATGTATTGTTTCTTATTTTTTATTTTTTTAATAGGAAGACAATGTTGCCCTTTAAATTAATGAGAGCGCATGTCATGGAATTTTCAATTTTTCCAAACGAAAAAGAGATTTGCGCCATTTTATCTAACTTCTTAATTAAACGACTGTAGGAAGTGAAATGACTAAACTTTCGTTAGTGGGTCTTTACTCTTTTAGACAATTTGCAAAAACACAATGATGAAAATATATATTTTTTTGAAGTGAAAATTGAGTACTAGAGATTAAAAGAAAAGCTAAGAGAGAATAAAAAAAAGCTAAGGGGGAAGAAGAAATAGATAACTAAAGGCTAAGAGGGTAGATACAACTTATAAAGATGTAATGTAATGTAAAGGAAAAGATAGGCTTGTTGCCGGTTTGGGAACTGTCAGTTCCGGTTCAGGAACTTACGGTTCTGGTTTCTTGAATGGAGGAACCAGAACCAAATCGTGGTTCCTACGATTTGATCCGATTTCAATTTGGTTCGATTTTGGTTTCAGTTTTAACCGGTTTAGGTTCCTGTTTTGACCAATTTTGACCGGTTAAACCACCGGTTCTAGTTCCAGCTCGGTTTCCTCTTTTTTTTTTTAATTTTGTTTTTAATCTGTTATTTTATCCCGTCAATTTTTTTCCGATTTGTAATTTTGTTATATTCAATAATTAATTATAGTACCAATAATACATTGTATTCCAAAGATTTTTTTAATAATTTTCAAACAAGTTAATTATTCTACTAGTAATTACATCACATAATTTTAAAAAAAAATTAAAAAACTCATTAAATTTTATTAAATTTAATGAAATAAAAAAAATAACTAAATTAAACTATATTAAAAAGTAGAAGAAATTTAAAAAATATAATTGTAAAAACTAACTTTAAAAAATATAGAAAATGTAATTGCAATAATAAAATATATAAATAATTAATAAGAGCAATTTAGAACAAAATAAATTTTTGAGAGAGAAGAAATGGTGTGAAATTGGTAGGAATAGGGTGGAGGTATTTATAAGGTTGAAAAAAAAAAAGGAAAATGGCAGTTCAAACCGCTGGTTCAACCGGCGGGTTGAACCGCCGGTTGGACAATTTTTAAAGGAATAAAGTCGTAACCTAAATAGTAACTGTCCAGTTTTGATCGGCCGGTTCCGATTCTGATTTGATTCCAATTTTAACTGATTTTGACCGATTCGGTTCTGATTCGATTTATCGGTTCCTGTTCAATATTTACATGTCTAGGAAAAGGGCCCTCTTCAATTGCATATCTCCGTTGCCTTTATACTATTTTCATTAGGAACCTTCTGTCAATTAATCAATTTTGGCGTTCTTGGAATCGTGGGATCAGTCCCTTAATTAGCTGTGAAATCCTTCTCGTGATCAGCCTCTAGGTCACCAGATCCCCTGATCACTTTCCTTCTGTGTGGATTTCTTTCCTTTCTTCGGGTTTTGACTTGGCTTCTGATTTTATTCTCTCCGTGATTTGTTACTTTGGCAATTTGACTTTCCTTGTAGCTTTAATTTTTTTCCTTTCTTTGCTTAACCTTCGAAAGACAAGCTCCTTAGGGGTTGTTCCCCTACTGTCAGCTCCTTATTGGGATTTCTTTCCTTTTGAAGATACTGACTTTGGTCTAGATCTCATTTCTTCCATGATTTACTCCTCTAACCATTTGCCTTTCCTTGGAGCTTTAATTCTTTCTTTTTTTTTTGCTTAAACTTCAAAAGCCAAGTTCCCTGGGTCTGCACTTTCCTTTTTTAGGGTTCTAAATTAGAGAGTGATTCTAGGAGGCTAAACAGCTCTTCTGAAATTCAACAAACAACTCCCCAGCAATCAGCCCTCCAGCGCCATTATGATATTGAGATTTTCTTTCCTTTATGGTACAGGTTTTGGGGAGCAAACACCCTCTAGGAGGTCTAACCTATTAGCACTGCCATCAAGGAACCATTGCTCCCCTGGGCATCACCTTCCTTGGACCAACACACCTCCTAGACACCATCAACCTTTTCCACTTGAGACTCACTTTTGTGGGCTTTGCGAATTCGGTTTGGCCGATGGGCCTGAACCAAAATTTTGTCGTAAATAATTTGTTCGTGTGTTCTTGATTTGAGCAAAATCATAAATCCGAATTAAAGTCTTTTGCATTTTTGTTGACGTTTTCATATTATTCTCCCTTGCGAAAATCTTGTGCCACATTCTGTATTCTTATGTAAATAAGCCCTCCTCTAAATAATGCAAATAAAATTCTCCAAGAGACCAATAGTGCAACAGAAGTTTTTGAAATTGACGTAATAGTGGCCATTAGGGCCCACCACTTGAGTTAAAAACTTTTTTATTTTTTATTTTTCATTTTTAATTTTTTTTAGTAACATGTTCAAGAGGGCCAAAGGGTTGTAGCACACAACAATGATACATAACATAAGGGTCACCTTGGGAGAGAGTGAGATCAATGGAACCTGCCACTCAAAAATATTTTAAGAACTCCATTTTCAAAAACGAAGACAAGACACTAATTAAACCAAATTCTGTTACCAACCATCAGAGCCGTTTAATCCAAAGCATGTAAGCCCATAAATACGATTCTTTATTGGAAAAAGATAAAGCAAGTCAAGGTGGATCCCACGTACAAAACATGTCTTCTTAAAATGTACCAAAATGGACCATCTTTCCTTCTTTTTTTTCTTTTAATTATTTTTTTTTCCTTTCCCAGCTTTAAATATGCCACCACCACCATCTTCTGCCTTTCTCAAACTATTGATACCTAAAAAACTGCAGCCCGTAAGCACCGTTTTGCACCCTTTTTTGTCCGCAACCGAGCTCCGTCACCCTTATACCTAGTTGTTGGCGCCTTCGTCTCTTC
Organism: Flueggea neowawraea; assembly: GCA_948243855.1. NCBI lineage: Eukaryota > Viridiplantae > Streptophyta > Magnoliopsida > Malpighiales > Phyllanthaceae > Flueggea > Flueggea neowawraea. The sequence continues at coordinate 19,052 of CAODLS010630686.1, forward strand.
ACATCAAACCAATCACCCGGCGTTGCCAACAATCCTTAGAACATCGTCGTCTTGAAACCCAAAGCTATCCACCGTAGTTGCCGCTTCTCCCATTGCCGACAAACCACCTCAAGTGTTGTCAGACAAGCCATTGCCTCGAACCCGTGTCTTTCATCGTCGATGCTGTGAGCATCTTCAATTTCGTTTTTGCCTGCTTCTTTTGTTTTCTTTTTTTTTTCTTTTGTTTTTTTTAAATACATGCTCTGATGCTGATTTTTTTTGTCAAATTTGACAAAAAATCTTTTATTGCTCTCACGACCTTCTGAACAGCAACAGGCGTCCAGCTATGGCATCAAAAGGTTAGTCTTAAAGAAAGCTAGTATCATGCTCTTACCATGTTTGTTTGCTTGGAGCTGCTCCCCTGCAGGTAATGCTTGAGATTGAATTTATGCTTTGAATTTGTTTGTGAGCTTTGTTGTAGGATGATGGGTGTTACACAATACAACAACGGCACTAAGGCCTCTTTTTTTGTTGCAGATCAAAATCACAGGATGCTTATTTGAAGAGGCGTCGCCGCGTCCCCTTGGGATCATTCAATGGAGCACGTATGAGCCATCCAAGTCATCCAAGGGATTGCCCACAAAGGTCTCAAACGAGCTTCAAGGTAGGCGAGAAAAAGTTTGTTCTCAAAACCTTAGTCTTTTTGTGGCTTGCCTTTGTGAATATGATTAGAGGGCCAATTGACACTTCGATGTTTTTGTGCCGTCTCTCGCAAGGGGCCTATTTTTTAAATAAGAAGGCAAACTTTTACTCTGTTTACCTAACTTTTTAATCAAAAAGATTATACTTGCAGTAGCGCGTCTTTACTCATTTGGACATTTACAAAAATACAATGATAAACAGAGATATTTTTAAAATGAAGATTGAATACAAAAGATTGAGAGAAAATAAAAGAGAACTAAGGGAAAAGAAGAAATAGAGAACTAAAGGCTACCCAAATGTAGACTTGTTGTTGGTTTAGAAACCGCCGGTTTTGGTTTCTGAAATGGAAAAACCAGAACCAAACCGTCCATTGGCGATTCTGAGTGGTTTGGTTCCAGTTTTATTGGTTCGGTCAACGGTTTGGTTAGCGGTTATAGTTCTCACTGTTTGGCTTGGTTTCGGTCCGATTTTTTGTTGGACCGATTTTAATCGGTTTAATTGCTGGTTTGGTTTGGGTTTGGGTTTGGTTCCCTCTTATTTTTTTCGAAAATTTTGTTTTTAACCCACTATTTTATCTCGTCAATTTTTTTCCGGTTTATAAACTTTTTTATTTTCAATAATTAACTATAGTATTAATAATATATTGTATTCCAATTTTTTTAATAATTTTCAAACAAATTAATTATTCTACTAGTAATTACATCACATAATTTTTTTTAAAAAAATTAACTTCTTCCGTGTTTCAATATTTTCAACTTCAATATTTTCAAAATTTCTATTTCTACAAAAAATTTTCATTACTCCAAAATAAATATGCAAATATTAATTAAATATAATCAAATAACAAAATAAATAAATTAAACTATAGTAAAAAATATAATTGAGAAATATAGAAAATGTAATTATAATAATAAAATATATAAATAATTAATAAGAGTAATTTAAAGCTAAATAAAATTTTGAGAGAGAGAGTGTAGAAGAAATTGAGATTGTAAGAAGAAATAGTTTAAAATTGTTAGGAATGGGATGTGAGTATTTATAGAGTTGAAAAAAAGAAAAATAATAAAAAAAGGGGATATGGCGGTTCCAACGGTCAAATCAACTTTTGATCTGAATAGCTGTTCGACACGACAGTTTGACGGTTTCTAGAGTGGTTGAACCGGAATCTAAACCGTAACTCTCCGATTTTGGTTGGCCGATTCTGGTTTTGACCGGTTTGATTTCGGCCCGGTTCGTTTGTTCCAGTTCGATTTTTACACCCCTAACCAAAGGAGTGGAATGTAATGTAAAGAAAAAGGCCCTCCTCAATTGCGTATTTTTGCTACCTTTATACTT
>CAODLS010630743.1:0-11109 GCA_948243855.1 Flueggea neowawraea
TTTTGGTATAACAATGATTGATAAAGTCTAGCTACCAGGGTTGTCGGTAGTCATGTTGCCCCGATCAGGAACATGATTTGTTTACGATAAAGGCGGGTCCTCATCGCTATGGCTGGTCCATACATTTCGTGATATTTGGCAGAGTCCATATCACGCATGTTTAGTCCCATATCGCCTATATATGTTTTGACATGAAAATATAGATTTAAAATCTTAAATGATTTTAATACGCCTTCATGCATGTTGTTTGTTGTAATTGCAAATGGTTTCGAAATGAATTTTCGAAAGGCTATTATTGTATAGTGTGTATATTTATATATACTATGTTATTGCTTGTGGTATTTGCAAACTGTTTTCAAAACAGACTTTGTGAGGCACGTATGAGGCGCTCTGGAGTGTTATTCCTCACTGAGATTCACCCCCGTTTTATTTTCTGTTGTGAATGATTTTATCTTCCAGGTGCACAAATTTTGGCTTCGACGTTTATTCCGCATCTTGGACACCCGTGAGGAGACATTTTGGTTAGTGATGCCTATTGTTCGGGCTTCTTTTATTTTATAGAGCCCCGTACCAGATTACTGTGGGGTGTTGGGTTGTATGTATACTCTGATATATTTATTGTATTTGGTTTTACCAGAGTATATGATTTGTATACATTTGGTTTATATTTATATATTGAGTTATATATACTGTTTTAAATTATAAAATGTTTTTCCAATAAATATTGTGGAAAATTAAATGATGGGTAGAAATTCTAAATCTCTGGAAGGCTTGTGCGGGATGGGCTGGACTTCCATAGACGGTCCACCTCGTACGCCGGTCATGGTTCTGGAAATGGGTCGTGACACGAACGGTCTTCATCGTGTCAATCGCCGATATGTTTCTGTTCGTGTCTTAGCCGATATGTCTCCCTCTGGCTTGGTTTGTCTCATCGTCAATCTCTTCGTTGGTCTATGATGAGTGTAGCGACGAAGACGACATCGGCGGGGTGAGCTACCGGGACTGGAGCGAAAGAGGCGGCAACTAGGGTTCCAACCCTAGCTACTGTCGTTTTTGTTTTTTAAAATTGTTTTATTATTGTTAAAAATGAGAAAAGTTTTAATTGTGTTTGTTTAGATTGTTTTTATTGACTTTGGTTGTTTTTTTTTAATTATATTGATTTTGTGCAAGGATTGATACATTTGGAGACTTGTAGATACATTTTAGAGAATTTTGTATACCACTTAGAAACCAAATTATTTTTTGCTAAATAAAATATAAAAAAATTAATAATATATAAATAATTAAACTTAATATAAGAAATATATATATTACACAAAATTTATTGAATTACTTTTTTGTAAACATTTGTGAAATTTGAACATTTTTGGAGATTTTTAAAAACCACCTAATTAAACTAAAATTCTAATTAAAAAAATTGTAAGCAATTCTTTGGAGATATACAGAGACATCGAAAAAAATAGTAAAATTTGTATAAAGAACTTATGATTTGGAGATATTTGATCTAAAAAATTATAATTTGGAGATATTCGGATATATTTGGAGACATACAAATACATTTGGAGTCTATCGGAGACCGTCTGTGATATCAGACTTTTTTCCTTGAAATTTATCTCTTTCGCGAGAAATTAAAATTAATTTCTCATGAAAGTATCATAATTTTTTGCAAATATAGCATTTTTTAAATTCAGTTTATTTTATCTGGTATTTTTTTAAAACTAGAGTGAATTTACTAAAATCTGAATTTTATTTTGGTGTAAATGTTAAATTTTTCCTAATTCTAACTTGTTGCTGTTGTAATGAATTAGCAGAACGCATGACCCTATGGGCTAGTTTTTAGTCAAATGGGCTTCCACTTGAACTTTCAAATTTTAATTTTTTACATACGTTAAAACCGAACAACATTATTTTACAAAGAAGATCTCCAAACTTTAACTAAATATACCCATAATTTAGCGAAATTATTTTTGAAAATAGTTACCCATAAATTAAAACGTGGATCAACTAGATATCCTAAAAAATAGACGTTAAAAACTTGATAAAAGTAGATTTAAATTTTTTGATTGATTAATCCCACAAACATAAGAGATTTTAACCATCGATAATTTGATTAAAAATATGCCAAAAATTAAGTATCAATACATTAAAAAAATAAAAAAAGCATAATATGCAAAGTTTTAGAGTAAATTCTTACTAAAACTCAATTGAAACTAACATAAACTTTACTATGTCATTTAAAGACATTATTATACTGTCAAAATAATTAAGAGTTTCATGAACATTTTATAAATTGAAACTTTTTTGAAACTAGATTGAAACTACAATTGTTCATATTGTGTTGTAAACTGTAATTTTTTTTATAGATTGAAATTTCTTTGAAACTAGATTGAAACTACATTAGATGTTAAGATATTATTGAAATTAAATAAAAAGTATGACGTTTAGTGAAGTTATTTTCTTGAAAATAGTCCTTAAAACTAAGTGTTGAAAAATCAAATAAAAAGTATGATGTTTCAATAAGGTATTAATGTAGTTTCAATACGGATTTGTTACTGAAAATGCACAAAATTAAAATATTAAAACCTATAATTGCATTAATAAAAATTGAGTGGGTACTTTTAACTAATGTTTCAAAAAATGCCTATTTTGTGCAATTTCTTCTTCAAATTTTGGAATTTTTACACAAACAATGTCTATAACACATATACCTTTATAACATATATTCACCTTACTATGAAACATATATCAATATAAGTAATATAATACCAAAGAAATAGCAACAAGTTCAATATGCCGATATCATTACATTAATAATATCAGAGTTACACAACATACATGACAAGACAACTATATCAACTAGATACAAAATATGATGAGCCATTGCGATCTCATCCTCAACATCCTATATGCATATGTGTGAATGGAGAGAGAGTGATCACGACATTTCGAGTTCTGTCACGTACGTATATCTACAACTATGAAAACTGGCTCAAATCTAATCTTCGATACCTGGAAAAACATTGCGTTTTATATGAGTCGTAACTCAATGAGGAACCCAACAAATATTAAACAATATATAATAAGATACTATATATACATACAACTCGATATAAGACAAATAAAACATATATGATCAAGATAACAATACGAGTACAATGCCATTTTGTTTAATTTGATAATGGTCCGATTTGTCAGGTATAGTCTCGGGATTCTAATATAATAGATCTCGTAGATCTTTCCAATATCAATAGAATTGACCCGAAGATTTGATCAAATAAATCGTTGGCAAGCTCAATATCGTAGAATGGATTCTAGAGATGGCTCCTATAAGATTTACCTGTATAGCACTTAGTTCTATCTACTTTCTTATATAACCAATATTTCCATCTACTTTCTTATATAACCAATATTCATCAATATCACATAGCAATTATATCACAATCAGCTAGAAACATCAACAATATATTATACAATATACGATATAGCACAAATAGCACATAAGGGTCCACTCACGATACAAACAAATGTTCCACACTCTCCTAGATTGCCTTTAGAATATCTCTGAAATGCTACTCACCTAATACACACAATCACACAATTTCCTTTTAATATAGAATGCATACGTGCAGCTATACGAATGCAATGCTCAATGATGCATGTTCTGATTTGGACACTTCCAATATGCACTTATACATATATGTGGAATGATTCAACACATTAACATCATTTTTAAACCCCCTAATAGGCGTACATTATTCAGTAGCAATTGGTGTGGTGCAAATCTAGCCTATTTACGCATTTTGGCCAGTTGGCATTATCCTCTCCCGTCGACAACCAAATGAACTCAATTCATTCTCAAATTTTAACCACATACACTAAACATATAAGGGACTGTATATACCAAAAATCAAACCTTACGTCGCTCAAATGAACTCTACCAATAGATTAGGCCCTTTTTACGCTAATTTAGCTACTGGTCGTTATACACATATGTAGCCCCTGAAATTTTACAGACATATTTTAGGTACATAAATAGAAAACTTTCATGTTTTACACTTTGGCTATATCCATTTCTAAATACCTCATTCCTAAGATGCAGATGGTGTATGAATCCAGAAATTAATATGCCTAGCTATAATGCTTTTCCCTTCCTTTCTCTACCTTTCCTTTATTGTTTTCTCTCAATTTAGATATCCAAAAGTGAAACAATGAGACATGGAAGCTTAAAATTCATTTTCTAAGCATGAGGTGAAAACTGGTTAGGTGGAAACATTAGGTTCAACCACATTGCACCCATTTGACACATGTTCCTTGCATGTTGTTGTCATCTAGCACTAATAATTCTTCAGATTTTTATAATCTTCCACTTAGGATTATTTATACAATTGTCATAATGTGTTTAAGACACTACCTATTTAGTCCTCTCTCGTAATAATTTCACTTTTGACCCCTGATTCCATTACAAATAAACCCTTTATTACTCTCGTAAGCCCCTTCTAAAATATTCTAAAACCATATAGAACATGTATCAATAATATATACAATGCCAAATGAATGCGTAACTATGCATGTTATATGCAATGCATGCTCATATGTGTGAAATGTTGGATACGATCGTGACAATGCCTGAACAAATATAATTACAAAAAACGACATCACTTTATTAAACAAATGCTACATCAACATGGATGATGGTTCCTACATATTGAGAAATATAAAAAACAAGCATACAAATGTATTTAAAGTTTCTGATACGGAACCTCCCTGAATAATCTTGAAAACCCCTTTTGATATTTGGACCCCCAATACATTAACAAGAAAACCCCAATACCAATTCGGTTTCAACCCCTAAGAATGGTTAGAAATCAGATTGCTTAGATGATTTGATCAAGAATTGGAACCTAGAAAACTTGTTTCTAAACCCCAACTTCAAAACACTTCAAAGAAGGTGATCAAACTCCTTGAATGTTCCTTAAGCATGCATTCTACTCAAGAACACAAAGACAAAAGCAAAAATCCTTTAGGTTTAAAATGTCATCAAAATATTTCCATATGGTTCGACTATGGAATGATTAAATAGCTTTACAAAAGCTGTCATTGGTCAATTAGGACTCCTAAACAAAATCAAATTACCATAATAAATATAGAACTCCTAATTGGATGCTACTTGCTATAAAATAAATACATATAAATAAGAAACTAATTTATTACACATTATAAATTCGGGCAGCCCATTGAAACTCACTTAATTAATCCCATTAGTGACTTGGATTTGAATTAAGTTGTATTGGACTTAAGCTAAACTTGTTCCAAAGCTTTGGTGGCCTTGTAAACCTTCATTAAGCGAGTTCACCAAGCCTTGTAGATGATGGATCAATGCTTGTTGAAACTTCTTTGATCGGGACCTTGTTATGGATTTTGGAGGCATGCAAATTGGATTAGGAACATGTGGAACTTGCACTTGATCCTTGTCTTGAAGTTTACGCCGAGACCCCTCTTCGACATGACCATGCTATACTTGATCAACGTCTGGAAACTCTTCAATATGACCATGTGGAATTTGATTACCGTCTGGAAGCTCTTCAACATGACCATGTTGAATCTGATCTGGATGCTCTATAACAGTTTCATTTCTGAAAAGCAAATTGTGTATCTAATTTTTTGAAAATAAAATATTTGCCCACAAAATTTTGTTGCCTTAATACTTTTTTTTTGTTCTTTTCGAGTTTTCATATTGCTTAACAATCTTGTTAAGTATTTTATTTATTCAATTTTTTACATAGCATATTGTATCATAATCATAACATATATAAATGTACGGATGTGGAAAAAAATTTAGACACTTTTATCCCTCTTTTTTATTCGTAAATACTTCTAAGTCATTTGTTCTATAAGTATTTGACAATTATTCACCATTAAAAAATTAAGTAAAAAAATGATATTATGGTATAGATGATTGTGATTTATTTTTAAAAAATATATATTAAAACGTTTTAATAGATTAACCTTCTAAAGTGCCTAATTTGATGAGGACTATTTGTAGTTCTTCAAAATCTTTATAATTCTAATTCAATTAGGATTGTAGAGCTCACAGGTGATGTACGCATAATATGTGTGTAATAATTAAGGTTGGGACGTTAACATTTAATTATAATTAAAACTTCAAACCCAAAAAGAAATTGTACATGATCATTAATATATGTTTGATAATAATGTACATTAAAATAAATTGGCACGTTGACATTATTAATTAAAATATGGATTGTCTTTGACATTGTTATTTCTTTTAGGCTTACAAACTTTAACAAACTGATTAACGTTTCAATTAAGATTTTAATGTTGTCTTAAAAAGTATTAATATTTTTTATTTTTATATTTGTGTCAAGAAATATAAGACTGTTAGTTTTCTCGTTAATTTACTTATTTTTCAACTGACATAACATGCTAACTTGACATTTACGTTGATACGACAATGTTTATGTAAAATTGTCAATTCTCATGGACAGAAAATATGTTATTGTTTGAAAAGTTAAAAGCAAGTCTGAGTTAAAGGTTTTAATATGTGATAAATACGATAATTCTCTAAATTATACCCAAAATATTGTGTATAATAAAGTCGTCCAAAATTCAAAATAAGATTTTTTTTATAATTATATGATATTTATATTCATATAGTTTTTATGTTTTTTAGTTTGAGTCGACTTTTTATTATAAATTACTAGGCAAACAATTTACTTTCTCAATTTACTATTATCTTAGATCATATGCATTGCATATTTAATTTTAAAGATAACAAAATTTATTATATCATTATGTGTTAATGATAAGATTATCCGTTTCATAATTACTTTGTTCTTTTACACTAATCTTTTGAAATATATATTTTGCCCCATGTAAATAAACTTTGAATATTCTATTAACTGGTTTACAGTTGTGGCAAAATCAGACATATCTTTTTACAATAGAAGTTTAAGTATTTATTTATGTTTCGATTATATTTATGCAATTTGATGAGTATAATGATATTGCAAATATTTTCTTTCATGTTCTGATTTGTAAGATCTAACAAATTTCTATTTATTTTTAGAAGAGATCCACTAATATGTCTCAACAAAAATATATGAGTTTGGCAACTGAGAAAAGCTCGAAGGTTGTTGAGTATAACATTCACTCAATTATATGTTCATTATTTGATGATCATCATTAATTTCAATCGAGTTTAGTGTTTTTAAAATAAGTAAAGTGAAATTGTAATTTTGTTGAATCTACACTTGTTTTTGAGAATAATATAGATTTTTTGCATCACATAAAAGAAAAAAATATAATATTAAAAAGATAATAAAGTAGTCACTATTTAATTTTACATTTTCATTAATTTATACTCTTTATCTATGTTATTATTACGCTTTGAAAAGGTGTTAAATACATTAATTATGTAATTAATTGACAATCACTTTTTATTTCTCTTATTACTAATTTAAAGAGAGTCAATATAGACAAATTTAATATAGATATTTTTAGAAAGTAAATTAAAGAATAACAATGTTTTAGTCATTATAACAAAAAAAATACTAAGATCTTCTTATATTGAGTTTTTATTGAATAACTGATTATTTTGATGCGGATCAAATTTTTTATTTTATATATATATATTGTAATTGTATGAATTTTTATATGAAGTCTATGTGTTTATCACAATTAAAATAAAATAATATCTTAAACATAATTATTCAACAATTTAGCGAAAACATATATCACGTGCAACACACGTGCGTAAAAAGCTAGTATTTTTAAACGTGTCAATCCATCTATATTTTCATTATACCACAATCTACTCAAACAAAAAAAAAATATTTGTGAAGTGACCATGATGGGTTGCATTTTATGCATGTTTATTATTGCATTTTATATTGATATTACATGTTCTAGTGTTATTTTTATTAGGTTTTTATGTGTTTTTGTTCTTTATGTCATTCAGGTGAGTTGTGGGTGAAAAAGTGGTATAGAGTTGTTGATTTGGATGATTTTCACTTCTGGACGACATTTGACATGACTATGTCAAATTCGATGCCCTGACTGGGCTATTGCTGTTGTTTTGGGCTGCGTGCATATGTTGGAGAATTTTTTCGAGGATGCCTTAGTTAAGCTTGGAGAGCGGAAGCAAGTTGGAGTGAGGCAAGAAAAATAACACCAAGATTTTTATAGTGGTTCGACCAACCATGCCTACGTCCATTACCTAAGTCTCACTTAGGCTTTTCACTAATAACAAAGATTGATTATGGCTCAATCCAACAAAGCCTTACATCAAGGTTGATTGCGGCTCAAACCTCTAAAGCCAACAAGGTTGATTACGGCTCATACCTCTAAAGTCAACAAGGTTGATTACGGCTCAAACCTCTAAGACCATTAAGGTTGATTACGGCTAAACCTCTAAGACCATTAAGGTTGATTACGGCTAAACCTCTAAGGCCATTATAATTTTGTTTTCCATAGGTTCACAACCAACCTTCCCCACACTCTCAAAGTGTTTAGAAAACATTTGCAAAATGAAAGCTCTATGCTAGGAGTACATGTTGACACAATCCTCTTAATCTTCTCCCTAGCTTGATTTTGGTGTTTTGGAGGTGATGGAATGATAAAAACATTTTAGCTTTAAAAGCATATGATCATCCATTGTTTTTATGCCATTCCTTGATGTATTTATAGCTTTTCCAAGCTATTTGACTATTGGTGTTGAGAAACTAGCTATTGGAGACTGTTTCTGCCCATTGCAGCTGTTTGTGCCATTCTCACGTACGTTACCACAATCTGACGTACGTTACCTGAATTTAGCTCCAGCACACGTACGTCAACATTACTTGACGTACGTTGATCATAGCTATATCGCCAAATGACGTACGTTGAATATCCTCTGCATACGTTGTGACTTCACTGCGTACATTGTGCGTGTATGATGTACGTTGTTAAGGATCCAGTAGCCTCTGTTTGCATTCAGGTCCACGTCTACGTACGTTGATCTTCCATAACGTATGTTGCTCTTCACTGTGACGTACGTTGTACCTCTCTAACGTACGTTGTGGCACTTTCAGTGGCTTAATTTGCAATTCTGAGCTTTCCAACGTGTTCCATTCTATCTCAAATATTTTGCACATCATTAAAACACAAAAGGAACTTAATGTTGATCACCATTGATCCAACAATCTCCCCCTTTTTGATGATGTCAAAACTTTGAAGAATTTAAGCGCTTACATCAAGGCAACACAATTGATCAAGGATTTTATCATTGTCATGAGGTTAGGATTACACAATATCTGATCATATATAAAAAAATAATAATCACTCCCCCTATAAAAAATAATTTATGAAAATTTTCAAATTTTTTTTTCTCTCCCTCTTTGAAAACAATTTGCACATTGTTTGAAATATTTTAAAAAAATCATTTCTCCCCCTTTTGAAAGTGATTTGTGCATAATTTCCAAACCTTGTTTTTTCCCCTATTTAAAACAAAACAATATCAATAAAAATGAGAGGAGTTGAAAAGATAATATCAAATTTAGCATCTTCATTAATGTAAGATCTTTGCTCCAAGGATGTTAAGCGTTCTAGAACGAAGACCCGCTCTGATACCACTTGTTGAAGAATTTTTCCGAGAATGCCTTAGTTGAGTTTGGAGAGCAGAAGAGAGTTGGAGTGAGGCAAGAAAAACAACACCAAGATTTTTATAGTGGTTCGGTCAACCATGCCTACGTCTACTACCTAAGTCTCACTTAGGCTTTCCACTAATAACGGAGATTGATTATGGCTCAATCCAACAAAGCCTTACACCAAGGTTGATTGCGGCTCATATCTCTAAGGCCAACAAGGTTGATTACGACTCAAACCTCTAAGGCCATTACAATGTTGTTTTCCATATGTTCACAATCAACCTTCCCCACACTCTCAAAGTTTTTAGAAAACATTTACAAAATGAAAGCTCTATGCTAGGAGTACATGTTGACACAATGCTCTCGATCTTCTCTCTAGCTTGATTTTGGTGTTTTAGGGCTGATGGAATGATAAAAACATTTTAGCTTTTTCTGACGTACGTTACCTGAATTTAGCTCCAGCACACGTACGTCAACATTACTTGACGTACGTTGATCATAGCTATATCGCCAAATGACGTACGTTGAATATCCTCTGCATACGTTGTGACTTCACTGCGTACGTTGTGCATGTATGACGTACGTTATTAAGGATCCAGTAGCCTCTGTTTGAATTCAGCTCCACGTCTACATACATTGATCTTCCATAACGTACGTTACTCTTCACTGTGACGTACGTTGTACCTCTATAACATACGTTGTGGCACTTTCAGTGGCTTGATTTGCAATTTTGAGCTTTCTAACGTGTTCCACTCTATCTCAAATATTTTGCACATCATCAAAACATAAAAGGAACTTAATCTTGATCACCCTTGATCCAACAACGTGAACATTTTGGGCCTCGGGAATTGAGCCTCCTGGACGAAATTAGAAGGCTTTTAAGCATTATTTTCTGTTGGAACAATACTCTTCTATTATTATTATTATTATTTTGTTAATTAAAGTCCAATTAGGATTAGGTTTGAAAATGTTACATATAAAAACATCTATCATTTGTGTGGCTGCCGACTTTTCTTCTGTTTTTGCTCCTGAAACTCTGAACGTGGGCAAAGAACAATATTCAACTTTTTTTGCTTTCTTCTATTAAGCATTTGTAACTAAACTCGCATCTAGTCGAGGTATTGATTGATTGATAGGGCTCATTAATTAATTGATAGAAATAATATATTGCTATTTAGAATTAGCTGAGTGGTTGGTTCTAATACTTGTAGTGAATAACTTGGATGCATGTGGTTGTACAACTTCCAACGTTATGAAACTAAGTAATCTAGTCTAAATAATTCACGGCGTTTCCGGCTTTGTTGGCTAGGATAGGGGTAACTCTAGTTTTTAACGTTGTCATAGATTAAATCATGCATGGCATCCCGAGGGTTGTCTAGTGGTTAGGAAAATAGTCTACAGGGCGTACTGGGGCGATCAATAAATTAAAGAGTGATTGGTCGTTTGAGTGCATCACCGGTAGTTA
>CAODLS010630826.1:0-15208 GCA_948243855.1 Flueggea neowawraea
GATGGTAATACATGCTATAATTAGACATATAGTAAATCATGTGGAGGAATGTGAGTGACAGTAAAGGAATTTGTCATGCGCTTATTTGTGTGAGATATCTCTTGGCCACTTGACAAGTAGGACTGGTGAAATGCATGACTGTGCTTAAATGCAATTGATAGGGGTTATCAATATTATTTGTTTTGGTCAGTCTACTTAGGTATCGAAAAATATTTGATTAACCTATATAAAGATGACTTGATCCCTGCTTTATGCTTAATCGAGATATCACATGATAAAAGGACTAAATATCGTATTATGCATTAAGTTTTGTCGAGTTATCAAATTCGTTCAATTTGGATAGTCATAATGTCTTGTTAGAGGCCGCTTATGACTTGTGAGCTTAAAGAATCATTTGGAGGACATGCTGCCAATATTGAGCGGACCTACAATATCACACACTAGAACGAACTGTACTATAATGTCTTTTATGAGATTTTAACCTATAATCTCTTCTTAGGTAGTGCTCACATAACCAACATACTAATTAATTAAGCCAACACTTTGTATGTTGAGCGTGAATATTTTAAGTATGAATTACCATTTACCATCCCCCTGTTTAGAAATCTCTCTCTTGATGCGTGTTGCCTTTTCTTTTCTGGTTTTTCTTCCTTTCTCTGGCCCTTGTGGGCGAAAATCTGACCAACATGGTCCTTTCTTTTGTTCCTTCCTCTATGGGAGTGTGTATATATATAGTTATGCTTCAAATAAAGTGTTTCTTCTTTGTGGGTGTGTCCATCATCACTTGGTGTGTCTTGTGTTTTCTAAGATGGGTCAAGTTTCAAATACTGTTTTTGGATCTGTATTTGCAGAGAAAGAATATAGTCAGCCATAGAGGTTTGCCGCAGAAGCGTCTTTTGATGGTGGTGAAGCTGATGAATCTGCTAGCGGTCTGTAGACTTGATTAATTTTTTAAAATTAACAGGATCGAGGCTTTGCCAATTAAATATCCTCTTGATTTGTAAATATAAACAGAAAACGATGATATGTTTGAAAGTAAAAAACTTATAATTAACGTAACAATATTGAACTTTTTGTTAAAAGAAATACGTATCAATGTGTAACAATATTAAAGCAAAAGATATATGCTTTGATTTTTTGTTTTCTTTAATGCTAGTGAAGAATCCATCTTTGCCTGCTGTGAAATGGTACATTCCGTTGGAACAAAAAAATGTATTTTCCGCTGCCGGGACTTAACCCGGGTCTTTCGGGTGAGAGCCAAATATCCTAACCAACTAGCTACAACGGAATTAGGGATGGATTCATAATTTGTGCCAATTATCCTATGTTTGAGTCATGCTAACAAAAGCATCAAGCTATCCATTTATTCAAACCTTCAAAACTAATCCCATTAAGCTAATGTTCCAAACATTTACACAAGCCTAAACCTGTACTTCTGAAACAGGCTCTTTCTTCTTCTTCTGTTGGACCTCGCCATAGAAATAAGAAATGAATCCCCAAAGGCATAATACAAGAGAAATTCCTTTCTCAACTTGGAATTTCTCATGGTAAAACAATACGGCTAAGGTCTCTGTCACCGGCAACAGGACAGCAATTATAATCCCAGAAAGCAACGACGACGCGCACGAAATCACGCCGACCGCTCCCATGAAGAAGAACTGCCATAAGAGTGCACTAGCTACCAGCACAACATAATAATTCGCTTTTCCTAGCTCAAATTCTTCTGCTTCTTTTGGAATTGCCTGCAAATAGGGTCTATCAATGTCAAACTAAACACTAAACAGAACTAGTACTGTCGAATCGGCAACCATTTAATAAAGAAATCATGGCTTCAAATAACCAGAATGCAATAAAAGGAGCACAATCATTACAGATGGTAATGTTTTAAATCCAAATTGGTTTCCCTTCAATATCTTTTTTCGGTGAATTTATTATGCGTGCATGTGTGAATTTATGTTCTTGGTCTATGATTGAGCAACATTAAAGATAGAAGACAAGAGAGAAGAACCTCAAAGTCCTTGTGTGCGAGCATTCCAACAGCACAGAAAGCGGTAGCAAAGAAAGAAATGACCATCTGCATTTCCATTACCAATGTATACGTGATGTTCTGTTTTGCCTTTTTGTATGTTAGCTCAATTGCAGGCAGCACAAAACCGTAAAGTGCAGAAGCTCCAAGGGTCATGAAGAAACCAAAGAAATACTCTCTGTTGGATTCATGAGCAGGACGGTCAGAGCTAGCATGAATTCCTAGGATTACAGCTCCAATTGATAACAAGAAAATAGCATTGACGGTAAACGAGTTAAACTTTTGCTTGACCAAAAGAAGGGCAAAGCCAGCAGTAAAGGCTAATTGAGTTGCAATAATAAGAGCAGAGGTAGAGACTGGAAGCCGAGCAACACCATATGCGTAAAGATAATCATCCAGTCCTGTAAGGATGCCAAGAACAGCACTCGCTGTGAAAAGGCGAGGCTTAATATAGCAGGGCCTAGTCCGAGAACCATTCCTTGTTCGACGATATAAGTATGAGCAGAAGAGTGGAAGTAAGATAAATGGCCAACCACCAGTTTCCAGAGCACTTGATAGCCAAACCTTCTTACCACCCTTCAAGAAGTATAGCCGTGACAGAAGTGGGGCACCGCAATTTCCCAAACCCAACATTATTCCATTGACCAATAGCAAAGTCTTCTTCAAGGATTTGCTCATTTTTTCCTCTCTATCTATCATTTGATCCGGATCACGATTTGACTCCATTTTAACAACTGTTGTATCTGCATTCACAGACAATCAAAAGGCATTATAAAGTCAGGAAATGGTATCATAAAATTTCCAAACTACAGCCTTTATTCTTCATTAGAAATTAAATACTAATTTTTGTTTGATAACGAGACAATACAGACAACACTCCCTATAAAATATAATAGGAATCAGGCCGGCCATATGTGAATTTTCCAATTAAGCAGCCTTCAAACAAGAGCAAGAATACACCGTTGCCATTATAAACTAATAAAGGACGAAGTGACCCTTTCAGTTCTTTGAAAAACATCCGAACTTGAACATGAACCAGCTTTAAGGGGCTCACTGTTTGGTAGCTAAAAGTCCAGATTTCAACTTTAAAAATTAAGATTTCCATTGGATGTTTGTTTATAGTTAACGATTTTCTCATGTCAAATCCATGTTTCTGAGCAGATTTTTTCAAAACTTAGGCAAACAGATGATTTATTTATGACTCCCTTGTTATCAATTTGCTGCTTCACGAAAAAATTACGGACTTTGGTGAAAATCCAATTCAAACCTATCTGGTCACAAAGTAAACTCATTCAATAGTATTTTATAGATTGCTTCAACTAATCTACTTGCCTTTAAACCAATGATCAACACAATCTTCAAGAAAACATCAAATATAATCCTGACGGATAAAAGAAAATCGAAAACAGAACAGAAACCTATCAAATTTCAAGAAGTTATCATCGACCATTGGATTGTAAACGCCATCACACAAAAACATCATTTTGGAATGTTAATTGCATTTCTTACAGAAACAAAGAATTAAAACAAATGAACAACCTATTGTGAACAATATAGTGAAATAACTGTTCAATAAAAAAAAATATAATGAAATACATTTATTAGTTCATAACTAAAATTTAGTATGAAATTTATTGTTTTATACAATAATTTAAGCAAAGAATTACCTGTGAGTTGAATACAAGCAGATCAATATTTCCAAGCCAGACAGTGTGATCATCAAATCAAAGAAATGAAAAAAAAGAGCTCACTTTACAGTGAGATAGTTGAATTCTTTCTTTTTTTATAAAAAAAAAGTCACTTTAAAGCAGAACCTCAAAAGACATAATCGAAAGTCACTATCTGTATGCACTAATTAAAGAAGAGAAATCAGAAAAAAAGAAAAAAGAAAATAATAAAGAAGTAAAATGAAATGTTCAATGATGTAAATCTAAAGTCGGTGGTGGGCTACTGGATAAAATGGAGAGACCATGGAAATCAACAATGAAATAATTTGGGTGGTCACTGGTGAAGAACTCAAATACCAAGTTGCACGGTGATCAATGTTTCAAATTAAATTCACATTTTTTTGGTCAAGAAAATTAATTGCACTTCTTTTTTGGTTAATTCATCAGTAAGATATTGGCAAAATCTACAAGTGCATCCCTGTATTTTAAAAAGCTAGTAATTATTCCCTATTGTTAACTTTTCATCAACAGTGTCAACGAACAATTATGAAAAGATAATTATAGCCTCTTTATTAATAACATTCTTAATGATTCATCTCTCGTGTTCTCTGAATCTTCAAATTACATCGCCCACCACTATCTCTCAACTGGCACTATACACGTGCCTTGCGCGAGTTTAATTAATAATTACTGGACAAAATTGGTTTAACAAAATTAATAAAAAATTCATATATAATTTTGAAGATAATAAAAATGGCATGCATTGGATTTGTCTAAAGAGTGTGATTGGAAGAGTTTTGATTTTAAATATGTTGTTGACGCTACTTGTTCTTCTTCTTCATCACAAATCCAGATAAAATTCGAGTGTGTAAATCTTGCAACTTAAAAAAAAAAAAGATTCCCAAGTGTGAGAGAAATCAAATTATTGTATATGTAGAATATTATATATGAGACTGTGCTAAATGCTTAAGTGTGAGACTACTCAGCTTTATTGCCAATGCTTGTACCTACAAAAAAGAAACATAACTACATTAAATTATTGAGTCATACAGATGTTCAGAACAACATTCAAGCAATGTATGATAGGATTGTGAGCAAATCAATAAGCCATAGATAAAAATAGCTTCCTCTAAACAAAAGAAAAATATTAGGCATTTTTGTTTGAAAAATCAACAGGCACAATTCACTAAAACAATCTCCACCAAAGATATACATGTAGTCAAGAAACAATTGCGTAAGAAATACACATGCAAATAGGACTATGGGAAAAAAAAGCACCGATGAGAAATATAGTTTTTTCACCTAGCCTTGACAAAAAAAGAATTTCTACTATGAAAAAATGTAAAGAAAAGAGATTGGGACAGAGGATTTCAAGAGATTGTGAAAGTGGAGAGAATAGAGTGGGTTCGAATCAATTAAGAAAAGAAATAAAAGAAGGAGCTAAAGTGCTTTCCATTTACTTCAAAGAGGAGGATAGTTACAATATACGGAGAATCATGGCTAAATTGATTAGGGACAAAACAAAAAGCTAGGTGGGTGTAACTTACATGTGTATTTGAGATCAGTTGCATAGTCAGGAATCATCAGACGTGGAGTCAGACGGTTAGTACTAGGATGGACAAAAATAAAATTTTTTAGTATGATAAAATTAAATTAAATCCAATTAAAAATATAAAATGTGATACAACTCAAGTGATACTTGTCTTTGTGGTGCGAGATAATTAATTTCTACAACTATCCATGTTTTGAAAATGATTCAAAATAGATTTGTTGTTAATAGTTGCCAATATCTCCTTCTCAATGGATACTACCAAGTTGTCATTTAACCATTCATCTCCTACTTTATTTCACAATTCAGTCTTCACGGTCTTCATCACAGGAAATGTTGGATCACGTGTGATGAACATTAAGATCCTTCCATGTTTTGTTGATATACACAGGTTTTGATGATGATCAAAACGTTAGACTTGAAGTTAAACATGTTGGAAACCTCGGAGTTACGAAACGAGGCTCTGGAAGCACGTAACGTACGTTAATATATAAATAATGTACACAAACTATGACTAATGTACGTTATCTTACCAGTAACGTACGTAGCAAAGCCTTAATGTACGTAAGGGAGGGGCTGATTGCAAACAAAAGCTACTGGAGTACAAAAAACGTAAGTAAATGTTTTATGACGTATGCAAATCAACCGTAACGTACGTTACACATCTAAAACGTGTGTCATCTGAGTTTGATGATGATCAACGTACGTTAGAGTGTTCGAAATGTACATCAACGAGTTCCAGAGTAGAGAAAACAACATTAAATACACTCCAACGTCTGGTTACTTTATTCCAACGGTCATATGGCTTAGAAAAGCCTAAATCCTATCAATTTTAACAAACAAAACACCTAAATCAAGCTAGAGAACAAATTGCAAGAATCAAGTCTACACATTCAACTTTAGCATACTTGAATATTTGTAAACTCATTGTAAACACTTTGGGTGTGGAAAAGGTTTGTTGTGAACCTAATAAAACAACTTTGTGAAGGTTTTAGAGGTGTGAGCTGGGAATCAACCTTGTGTTGGCTTTAGAAGAGTTGAGCTACAATCAACCTCGTTGTAAGGCTTTGTTGGATTGAGCCAGAATCAATCATCGTTATATTGAAAATCCTAAGTGGTTGGACTTAAGTAGTGGACGTAGGTAAGATTGACCGAACCACTCTAAATTTTTTGTGTTCATTTTTCTCTTCCTTTCTCTCATCTCATATCAAGGACCGAAAATTCTCTAACAAGTGGTATTAGAGCAGTCTCCATTGTAGAAGGGTTAACATCCTTGAACCAATGATCATCATCAAATAAAATGGATTTCAATCCTCCAAGTTCAAGTGCTCCTGGTGCTTCTGTTTACATTCCTCCTTTATTTGATGGCTTTAATTTTATTTAATGGAAGAAGAAAATATACATTTTCATTCAAGTTTACAATATAGAGATTTGGAAGGTTATTGTTCTTGGTCCTAAAATTCCCAAGAATGATGATGACGCACCTAAGGAGTATAAATATTTCAATGATGAAGATTGGAAGTCTCTTAATCTAAACTCCAAGACCACACAACTTTTATATTGTGCTTTGAGTCAAGAGAAATATAATATAATTTTCTCTTATGAGAATGCCAATGAAGTATGGGAAACGCTTCAAGTTACTCATAAAGACACAACTCAAGTTAAAGAAAGTAAGATCAACATGCTACTACATGACTATGAGTTGTTCACCATGAGGAATGGAGAAAATATTATGTGTTGGAGAATTTTCGGTATGTGCTTTGGTTGAGTTTGGAGAGCGGAAGCGACTTGAAATAAAAGAGAGAAATCAACACCAAAAATTTAGAGTGATTAGGCAAAATTGATGCCTACGTCCAATACCTAAGTCTCACCACTTAGGATTTCAACTATAACGGTGATTGATTACGGCTAAATCCAACAAAGCCAATACAATGAGGTTGATTCCTGGCTCAACACCTCTAAGTCCCTCACAATGTTGTTTTCCTTAGGTTCACAACAAACATCTACAATGTTTTTTCTATAGGCTTACAACAAACCTTTCTCACACTCTCAAAGTGTATGCAAAGTGTTTACAAACAATGAAGCTCTATGCTAGAGTTGAATGTATGAGTTTGATGCTTGAACTTTGATCTCTAGCTTGATTTGGTGTTTTTGTTGGTTGAAATTCATGGGAGTTTTTGCACAATGATTTTTGATGTTGTTCAACATGTTTTCGGCTCTCTCTGGATGTATTTATAGCATTTCCATGCCATGACCGTTGGTAAAGTGAAACTAGCTGTTGGAGTCTTCTGGACCATTTGCAACGTACGTTATAGTTGCAAGATGTACGTTGTTCTTCTTTTGACGTACATTGATCATGTTTTAATAGATGACGTACGTTATTTGTGGTTAACGTATGTTGCTTTGCTCCTTAATGTACGTTATTTGCTCCTTCAGCATTCCAGTGGCTTATGTTTACATTTTGGCTTTTGGTAACGTACGTTGGCACTCATATGACGTATGTTAATTGATTCAACAACATTGTTTCACAATTCCAAGCTTTCCAACATTTTTTGCTTAAGTCAAAAGTTTTGCACAACATGAAAACCTTTTTTTATCATCAAAACATATAAGGAAGTTAATGTTGATCACCCATTATCCAACACTATGAATATGTTTGATCGCTTTGTGGAAATCACTAATGGCCTTACCTCTCTTGGTAGTCCAATCTCTAATAGCAAAAAGTTGAAGAAAATGTTGTGTTCCTTGCTGAAGGAATGGGATGCAACAATCATCGCCATCACAGAGTCCAAAGATTTGAACTCATTGGAGTTTAGCACTCTTGTTGACTCTCTCATCAATTATGAGATTGTGCTAAAGTCAAGAAGTGGAATACCTAAGCATGACAAGGATTCAAAAGCTTACACACATATTCAAAAAGAGGAGAGTGCAGGAGAATCCAGCTTGGATGAAGTGGAAGATGAAGAATTATAGTATTGTGCCAAAATGTGCGCAATTTATGAAAAGCTTACAAGAAACAAAAAGAAGGAACGAGAAAAGACGGAGAGATTGAAGGAGAAAACGAAGAAAAAGAAAAGAAGAGATTATAGTTCTTCTTCATGTGATGATGGTGATCCATTAGCCAATATGTGCCTTTCGACACATTAGGTACTCCAAAACTCTCTTTCTTGTCATTCTTTTCATGCATTTTACTTCTTGTTTGATTGTCTTTGTTTTCATGAATGTTGAAAGTGTTGATTTGAAAAATTGTTTAATATGTGCTTTGGTTTGAAATAGATAGAGGGAGAAAATGTATTTTCCTTATGTGCACAAATCATTTTTGAAAGGGAAATGAAAACTTGCTTATTGTTTAATCTTCTTTATGATTACAAAAAAGGGGAGAGTAGGAGTATATGATTTTTAAATGAAAGGGGTAGAATTTTAAAATTTATTTTTTTTCATTATCATACATTCTCTTGCATGATTCTAACCCAATGACAAGGATGAAATTCTTGATCAATTTTGTTGCTCTTTTTATAGCATTTAATTTCCTAAAAGTTTTGTCATCATAAAAAATGGAGAGATTGTTGGATCATATGTGATCAATATTAAGATCCTTCTATGGTTTGATGTTGTAAAAGGTTTTAATGATGAGCAAAACATTAGACTTGAAGTTAAACACTTTGGAAAACTCGGAGTTGCAAAATCAGGCTCTAAAATTACGTAAAGTACATTAATGTATAAACAACATAAGCAAACCGTGACTAACGTACGTTATCTTACTAGCAACGTACATAACAAAGCCTTAACGTATGTAAAAGAGTAGCGGACTGGAGACAAAAGCTATTGGAGTACAAATAACATATGTAAACATTTTATGACGTACAAAAATCAACTGTAACATACGTTGCACATCTAAAACGTACTTCATCTGGTTTTGATGATGATCAACGTATGCTAGAGTGTTCATAATGTATGTCAACGAATTCTAGACAGTAGAAAATAGCATTAAACGCACTCCAACAGCTAGTTACTTTATTCCAATAGTCATATGGCTTAGAAAATCTATAAATCCATCAAAAGAAGGACAAGAAATGGTGGAACAACATCATAAATCATTGTGTCAAAACTCCTATCAATTTCAACCAATAAAAACACCAAAATCAAGCTAGAAAGCAAATTGCATGCATCAAGGCTATACATTCAACTCTAGCATAGTTCTTCAATGTTTGTAAACACTTTGGGTATGGGAAAAGTTTATTGTGAATTGGGAATCAACTTTGTGTTGGCTCTAGAAGAGTTGAGCCACAATCAATCATCAGTATAATGGAAATCCTAAGTAGTGAGGCTTAGGTAGTGGACATAGGAAAGGTTGGCCGAATCACTCTAATTTTTTTGTGTTTGTTTTTATCTTTATCTCATCTCATGTCAAGAACCAAAAATTCTCCAGTAGAAAACACTCTCTCAACATATGCGTTGACAACTGTTAGGAGTAATTCAATCTGATAATAGAACAGTGGGAAAATTATATCTTTCATTGTTTCAATCATCTTCTTTGCAAGACTCCCCAAGTCTTCAACATCAAATAATCGTTTATCCCTTTTTACATCACTTAGAAAAGTTGAAAGTTCTGGTGAAATTAACGTGGTATCAATATATGATAAATCTTCTGGATAAACATGAGCAAGATGGACAAGCTTATCCACTTCGAATTTGGAGAATCCATTCCTTGGATAAAGACATGCAATGCAATCAAATAAATCTGTGCTTGCTTCAAAGAAACGATTCCTCATCTCTTGTGCAAATGAATAAACAACCTAACATTGTGATAAAAGTAATTAAAATTAATTAATGAGCCAAATTTAATTAAAAAAAAGTAGATTAAAATCATGACTTTTTGTATTACCTCGCAAAAAACTTCCACGCAATAATGATAATACTGAGTGATAGTTTTTCCATTCCTCTTTATAGGAGTTTGTATAGCTTCTATATTAATAACTGGAATTTCATTAGCCTGACAAAATGTCTCTACTTCTTTCACTAAAACATCCCATCTATATTCTCTAAAATTTTCCAAGTCATCTGTCACTGTTCAGGTCCAATTAATAGCATTTAAAATGTTTTGGTCCTTTTCATGTAAAACTAGAGATAATTTATTCATCATCCCTAACAAACACTTCATCAATATCATAACAAAGACAAACTCATAGCTCTGCATTTTTTGGAGCAAACCCTTGGCATAAACTCTTGCATCTGGTCCAGTGCCATCATCAAACACATTTTCAAGAAATTATAACACTGAGGGCCACATATCTATGAGGCTAACTATGGTTATAAAGTGGAATTCCCATCGAGCATCACCTAGTCTACACAAAAAACATTTTCTCAATACGTTCTACCTTTCTATCATGTTCTATTTGTCAAAGTTTATCTACCCTTTTATAAGATGATCCACATACATTCACAACCATACCAAGGTAATTAAAAAAGTCACAATTATATTGATTCACCTTGTGTACAACAACAATGATCAATTGGAGTTGATAGGAAAAATAAAGGACATACCAGGCATAAAGATTTTCCTTCAAAATAAGTTACTTTAAACCATTGAACTCGGCTCACATATTTCACGCCCTATCATATCCCTGACCTCTCAATCTTGACAAAGAGAAACCATATTTTTGGTAAAGGAAAAATTCAAGAAACTTCTACAAACATATTGCCGATGTCTCATATAAGCCCAATATGACAATCTAAAAGGAGAGATGAATTGAATTTTTTGCTAAAAATTAAAACTTTTTCAAAATGTTTTCAATATTTTGTAAATCAAAATCAATGGATCAATCCAAGACATAACCACATAAGAATGAAATAAAAGAGAGAAAGGGATATAAAATCAAAGCCCTACTTTTGCAGTGGTTTGGTTATCTTTGGCTTGCATCCACTCCTCTAGCTCACTAAAGAATTTGAATCCACTAAACTCCCTCACTTACGGGTAGAGGTAAACCATTTGCAAATTCTTGTTTTCAGGGCTCAAAAGAAACCTTTACACACTTGTTTTCAGGCTGAAACAACCAACACTACTTTTCCAAGGCTCACTAGTAACCACTCTTGTTTTTCTAAGGCTCAATAAGCAAACCTATACTACCATCAAGATTTAACACTACGTCTTGATAACAAGCGAATTCCTTAAACTAAAACTAAGTTTACACACCAATCCAATAGCAAATAACAATACAACAACTCAATTGGCAAGTGAAACAATGAACACTATAAGAGAGAAAAATCAAGTATCAAAAGAACAAAGCTTGGGTACTCTCTCAAGAATTTTAGTTATTTTAACTCTAGACTGGGCACGTCTATTTATAGTCATTCACCTAAAAATAGCTGTTGCAAATGCTAATGTAGCCGTTGTGATAGAACTATAATATGTTGATTTTATTGACATCAGCACGTGTTACGTGCGTACCATCGGTACTACGTGCGTAAACTGTTTTCTGGGATCACACCTTTGATGCTTCATGTGACTGTGTCTGGGAATATTCAAATTCAAAATCCTGAGGAGCGTCTCAGATTTGTCATATAGTTCAACTCACCCTCGTCTAAGTGTGTACATCATTTTTACGCATGGAGCATAAGGTTTTTTGACATCATCTGATTCTTCATTAGAGAATATTCCCGTTTGAAATTATGATGTTGTCTAACAGAATGCCTTCATTTTAGATTTTGCATAATCCTCGTTTGCATGCATGGAGCCCTTACTACATGTGTACTATGATCTATTTAAGGATGTCACCTTCACTCTTCTACGTGCATTCCACCGAGATAGAACGTGTCTAGGAATTGCCTCATAAGTCTTCTTCAGTTTTTATCATAAACCCGTCTACATGCATAGAACTTTCTTCTACATACGTAGTATGAATTAACTTTCAGACCAGTAGGATCTCCATTTCTTATACATATGTAGTGTTGTCTTGAAGAATGCCCTGAGCAACAATCAAATGACTACTCCATTAATTCAAAAGAATATGATTAATGCGTGTGCTATTGAAACCATACTTGTAATATTAGCTGACCGTGAGGATAGGTTGTTTCTATTATGGTTGATGAGTCTTGTGATTGCTTAATAAAGGAGTAAATGGTCGTTGTTATTTGATATGTAAACAAGCACGGGGAAGTAATATAATGATTTTTAGCTTTGGTTCACATGAATAAGATGTTGAATCGATTTGGTCACAATGTAAATTCCTTCTAAGTTTTGATGATTTAACAAAAAACTTGAAATAGTTAAGTTACACACGTAATATAACCCTCTACGCATGTTCAAGGATGATCTAAGTGCTTTGAACCTTGAGCTATGCACGTTGATCATGTTGGAGAAATTCTAGATTTTCCAGAATTGGTACTATGCAGGTAGAAGAGCATACAATGCACGTATAATGGATGTTGTTCGCGTAAAAGGGAATGTTATGCACGTAGATGTGCTCAACTCTGAACTTTCTTCTTCTAAAAACCTCTTGATTTCTTAATCTATACCTGTGTAACAACTCCATAAAATTTCCCCTATTTAGTGAAGTGTATGAATAATCATGTCCCCTAAAGGTCATACTTTGAGTTAAAAGAAAACGAATGACATCAAGAGTTTCCGTCAAATGAATGCGACAAACTTCTTCTCTTTTTTGATTTTTCATCCTAATGATTTTGCATCTGTTTTTTCTGTTAATTGCACTAACTCATTAATAGAAAAATATTTGGAGTTGCATGTTGATGATTCCTTGCAGGTTGTTTTGATTGAAAGCATTATAGAGAGAAACCTGACAGAATTGGATGCGGCCTAGGTGCTGCCCTCATCTTTCAAACACACCGTTTATGACTTGCAGACTATGCCAACATTTTCTGTAGAGACAAAATTTTTGTCATTGGCTACTTTTGAGAACATGCTCGTTCCTTCAATCATCAAGCCATATGAACTTGAATTGAAAACATTTCTTGAGCATTTGAAATATGTATTCTTAGGTGAGTCTAATGCACTTCCTATTATCATTTCAAATAAACTCACATTGCAGGAAGAGGAAAGACTAGTTCGGGTTGTTAGAGACAACAAAGAGGCAATTGGCTGGACTATTGTTGATATAAAAGGACTTAAGCCCCTCTATATGTATGCATAAAATATTGTTGGAAGATTACTATAAACCTTGTAGGCAGCTATAGAGACGCCTAAACCCATCTATGATGAATGTAGTAAAGAAGAAGATCCTCAAGCTTCTTGATATATGCCATTTCAGACAACAAATATGTAAGTCCATCTCAAGTTGTTCCTAAAAGGACTGACATTACAGTGATAAAAAATGAACAAAGTGAGTTAGTTCCTATTGAATTCCTAATGGTTGGTGTGTGTGTATAGATTATAGGAAGTTGAATGCTAGAACACATAAAGATCACTTTTTGGTTCCTTTCATCAACCAAATGCTAGAACGTCTAGTTGGTCAATCTCACTATTATTGTCTATATGGTTATTCAAGTTTTCACCAGATTCTGGTAGCTCTGAAGGACTAAGAGAAGACAATTTCTTATAGACGCATGCCTTAGGCCTTTGTAATGCGCCTGCAACATTTCAAAGATATATGGTATTTATATTTTCTGACTATGTAGAGAATTTCATTGAAGTTTTCATGGATGCCTTTACAGTATATGGAAATTCTTTTGCATCATGTATAGAAAATTTGAAGAAAGTTCTGGAAAAATGCATTGAAACTAACCTTGTGCTTAATTATGAGAAATGACATTTTGTGTTTAATCAATGCATCACTTTGGGCCATGTTGTCTTTGCCAGGGGTATAGAGGTTGATAAAGCAAAAATTGATGTTGTTAAATCATTGCCTTATCCCGCAAATGTGTAGGAAGTTCATTATTTTCTTGGTAGATAGGTTTTTATAGAAGATTTACCAAAGTTTTTTCAAAGATTGTCCTTCGATTGAGTGAGTTGCTGAAGAAGGATGTATCCTTTGATTTGATGATTTCTGTAAAAGTTCCTTTGATGTGTTGAAAGAAAATTTAATTTTTGCACCCATCTTGCCAGCTTCTGATTGAAACCTTCCTTTCGAATTGAAGTGTGATGCCCCAAACCATGCTGTAGGCACTGTTCTTAGTTAAAGAGTTGGATGAGACCAACATGTGATTTATTATGCGTCCAAGACTCTTGACCCGACTCAAGGAAATTATTCAACAACGAAAAAAAAGATGCTTGCTATTGTGTTTACCTTGGAGAAATTTAGGTTTGTAATAATTGATCCCAATAGGAATGACAATCCAATAGGGGGTGAATTAGATTTTTAGCAAGTTAAATACTTTGTTGAAAATCGTTAGCAAATTAAAATAAACAATAAAATTCTTTTAAATCAAAATCAAAGTTCAATTCGGAAGCAATAAAACAACCAATTCACACACAAATTAAATTAAATATGCAGTAAAGTAAAGAGTGTAAAAATGCAAGTGTAAAGCAAATAAGAGAGAGAGAGAGAGAGAGAGAGAGAGTAAGGGAATAAGAGAACAAATCCAATTTATAGTGGTTCGGTCCTTCTTGACCTACATCAACTCCTCTATATCCACTAGAGAGTTTGAATCCACTATCTTCCTCACTTCCGGGTAGAGGGAAACCGTTTACAACAACTTATTTTGCGGGATCAATAAGCAAACCATTTACACCTTGTTTTTACAGGCTCAACTAGAAAATCGAATCCCTAGTTTTTGTCGGCCTAACTAGAAAACCATTACCCACTAGTTTTTTAAGGATCACTAGCAACCATTCTTGTTTTTCTAAGGCTTAACAAGGAAACCTATCTACTCCAAGCAA
This sequence comes from Flueggea neowawraea, assembly GCA_948243855.1. Classification (NCBI taxonomy): domain Eukaryota; kingdom Viridiplantae; phylum Streptophyta; class Magnoliopsida; order Malpighiales; family Phyllanthaceae; genus Flueggea; species Flueggea neowawraea. Next base: position 15,075 of record CAODLS010630826.1, read on the forward strand.
ATGACCTTGCTTGTTACAGAATCAACTCAAGATATATCAAATTAAAGCTCACAAAAATCCAGAAATAAGATTGAAAGTAAATAGCTCAAATTGGTATATACTAAAGAGTGACATAATATTGTTAGTTTTGGTGC
>CAODLS010630891.1:0-10976 GCA_948243855.1 Flueggea neowawraea
CGACAGAAAGTTTTTGCAAAAATGCCCAAGAATCTGTCCTCGACAGAAAGTATTTGCAAAAATGCAAAAATTGCGTTCCGCTCGATACCCAACGAAATTGAACGTACATCCGGACTCAAATTCATCCCTTGAACATGAATCTAACTTCAGATTCTACAAATAAACTCAAAATCATTCTAAAATCATCAAAAATCGAACCTACCCCTAGCTCTTCCAAAAAGTTATCAAGTCCTTCGATTTAAGGCTTGAATCATGTTCATACAAGTCCCCTCTAACCTATTCTAGCATTCCTCATCATTCATTAACTCAGAATCACAAGAAAATCCAAACCCTAGATGGATTCAGCCAAAAACGCATTTCTTAAATCAATGCATGAAAATGAGTTAAAAATGAAGAAAAGATGTTGATCTTACCTCAGAAATGGATTAGGAACGTTAGGGCAACAACGTAGAAGAATTTCAATGATTTGAGAGAGATTTGAGTGAGAAATGGAAAGAAAATGACGGATACGATCGGGTTTGGGCATTTTAAGAGCTACAGATCAAAACGTACCATTTCGACTAATACAAAGGCAATGAACGTTATACTCAATGACAACGTACGTTATGGTCATGCACAACATACATTGTACATCACAACGCACATTGTGATGCTTCCAGTAGCCACGGATTTCGAAGAAATACAACTCAACTTACGTCGTTCCATGCCAACGTACGTTAATCATCCTCGCATCTAAGATAACGTACGTTGTACCCATACAATGCTCGTTATGCTACTTTACCGGATAACGTATGTCTTGCTAGTCTTGACAACGCACGTTGTGCTTAAAGCTAACGTACGTTGTTCACCCTCCAGCTCACATACTCGACATTTCATGCTTCCCAATGTGCATCAGACCTCCCTTGAGGTTTGATAACACCTAATTCTTGAAAAATACGTCCAATTATCCTCAAGATCAAATCGGACTTGGTCAGAAAGTTACAGGAATCCTAATCAAAATGGGCGAAATATTACAAGTATAAATTTGGAATATTTCAACATATAAATAGTACCGCAAAATTTTCAAAGCAAACACGACTGCAGCTAGTTCCAAATCATCAACAGGATACAAAACTTCGTATGGCCTTAGTTGTCTTGAAGCATATGCAATTATTTTTCCATGTTGCAAAGGACACAACCTAAACCTTGATAGGAAGCATCACTGTAAATAACAAAACCACCTGGACCTGATGAAATAGTCAAGACAGAAGCTGAGGTCAAACGGTACTTCAATTTGTCAAAACTTTGATGACATGCTTCATTCCATTGGAAAGAAGTATTCTTTCAAAGTAATTTTGTCAAAGGTCCAGCAATTCTGGAAAACCCTTTGATGAAACATCAATAATAACCTACCATGCCAAGAAAATTTCACACTTGTATTACATTTTTAGGCACCTCCCAATTTAATAATGCCTCTACTTTCTTTGGATTGACCTCTATTCCTCTACTGAAAACAGCATGTCCCAAAAACACAACTTAGTCTAACCAAAACTCACATTTACTCAATTTAGCATATAAGTGCTTCTCTCGCAAAGTTTGCAAAATAACCCTCAAATGACATTAATGATCTTCTAGACTTCTAGAATAAATAAGTATATCATCAATGAAAATTATGGCAAACTTATCAAGAAATGGTTGGAATACCTTATTCATTAATGTCATGAATGCAGCTGGAGCATTAGTCAATCCAGAAGGCATAACAAGAAACTCATAGTGACCATACTGAGTTCTAAAAGCAATCTTTGAGATGTTATCTTTTGCAATTTTCAACTGATGGTAACCTGACCTCAAATCTATCTTTGAGAACACTTGCGCACGTTGTAACTGATCAAACAAATCATCCATTCATGGCAACAGATACTTATTCTTTACTGTCACCTGATTCAATTTAAGATAATTGATACATAATCTCGTAGTACCATCCTTCTTTTTGACAAATAATACTAGCGCACCCCAAGAAGAAACACTTAGGCGAATATAGCCTTTCTCCAGTAGCTCTTGTATTTGCTTCTTTAATTCTTGTAACTCCAATTGTGCTATCCGATATGAAGGAATGGAAATTGGTGTTGTACCAGGAACTAGCTCAATGGAAAATTCTGTCTCTCTATCTGGTGGCAATCTTAGCAAATCATCTGGGAACACATCTAAAAATTCCCTAACCACTGGGATATCTTACTATTGGTAACATTTTTATCAATAACATGTACCAAATAAGCATTACAACCATTTTTAATCAATTTAAAGGCAACCATAGCAAAAATTAAGCAATTAGGTATCATTTGACGATCACCACAAAATACAAGTTTAGGCTAACCTGGCAATTCAAACACAACATGTTCAGTATAACAGTCAACCTTAGCATGATGTCTAGATATCCAATCCACACCCAATATAACATCAAACTCACAGAAGAATAACAATATCAAATCAGCATACAACTTTGTTGTATCAATTTGAATGAGACAATCCCGATATATTTTGTTCACAACCTTAACATCACCCAGTGGAGTATGAACACTCAGGTTATAATCTAATGATTCATGATCTTTGTGCAAATGTGATGCCATTTTGAATGATATGAAAGAATGTGTGGAACCAGGATCAATAAGAGAATAAGCTTCTAAATTATGAAAAAGTATTTCACCAGTGATCACTTCTGAGCCCGCTATAGCTTCCTGTCAAGTCAACACACACACACATTCGAGCTTGTGCCTGTGACCTAGAACTTTCAACCTCATATTTACCTATACCTCTACCAGTACTAATAGTTTGTCCTCTACCTCTGCCTCTACCAAATGCGATTCCATCTCTACTAGCTTTAGTATTTTGCACCGGAGGCTCTGAAGGAGCTTTTCCAAACTCTGCTCTAGTATGTCATTCTTTAAAGAAATGTCCCTATTGACCGTAATAATAACAACCACTAGTAAGCATTATGCATTCTCTCATATGTTGTCCTCCACAATGTTGACATATAGGCCCGATTGCATAGTTTGTCCCTGGCCTATACCTGTGCGCCCTGATATCTGCGATCTTCCACATCGAGATCCAGATACTCTCCCTCTAGCAATTGACTGTGTTGGTGGAATAATTTTCACTTTTACCAGGTCTCCTGCTAGCATCACTAATAAAAGTTGTTCCTTCCCTTTTAAGACTCTTAGAGAAAGTTGGCATTTCTTTAATTAGATGTTCAACGCTAATTGTAGTAGCTCTCAAATCAGTATAACTACGAAGATCTCCAGGTGTAATCTTGCTTCGAATATCATGTTTTATCCCTTCTTCAAATCTTCTACACCGATCTCTCTCTGTTGCAACCATAATAGATGCATAATGAAACAATTGAATAAATTTCACTTCATATTCTGTCACACTCATGTTTCCTTGTTTCAATGTTAAGAACTCTCTCTGTTTCTCATCTCTATAAACCTCTGGCATATATTTGTCTCAAAATTCTCGTACAAAGTCATCCCAGGTTAACATCAGAGGTTAAACAGTCGAATTAGGAACCATTTCCCACCAATCATATGCATCAGCTTGAAGCAACGATATTGCATAATCAAACTTTTCTTCTGAAGTACAGTGCATCATAATAAATAACCTTTCTATACTTTTTAGCCATGTCTTTACTTCTCTAGAACCAATAGTGCCAGAAAAGTCAACTGCCCCCAACTTCCTGAGTTCTTTATAATTTCGTTTTATTGGTGCCCTTATAGGTCCCTGCACTTCCTGTTCCATTTCTCTAGATTGTGCATGCAAATGTACAGGTGGAGCATATGATGCTTCGATGGAATGTTGCTGGCCGGTTGATCCTCTCCTCTGTGCATTATGATCATGTTCATGCTCGTCAATATTCATGGTCCTATCAATATTAATACATGTCAGATACTATGCATGTATATGTTTGTGCAAAGTCATTTATGCATTTATTCCCTAAGCGATCACATTTTTGCTCTGATACTACTAAACATGTGAAACCCTTTTACATTGTCTGTTATGGAAATTAGACCAAAAATATATATATTATTAACCAACCATACCATGCACATCATTTATAATTCATAAACATACCATGCCATATACATATTTTATAATTCATAAACATATACATATGTACAGATATATTCTTTAAGATTTAAACTCTTTATAAGATATGACAAAATAACTCAGCTAGCTATAAATGAATATGCTGATGAGGGCGAAGTCTAAACCTACAGCCGACTGACCTATGACTCATGCTGCTATCTATTAGCTTGAACTCAAGTCAAACAAAATATCTACCAACAACAGTAATCTGTAAATATATTTGTATTTTATATGAGTCGCAACTCAATGAATAAAACTATCATAGATCAAAATCAATCACAAAAACATTCAATAAATAATAATCATTCAACTAAGTTGTAAAACATATATATATGTCATTGCGTTCCATTTTATTTTTTGTGACCAAACAAGCCATGTATCGCCCTGAGATTCCTATATGCCACTGTGTAATTGGTTGACAAGCACCGTATGAAAATTGACCCGAAGCTCTCTTGTGTAATAATGACCCGAATGTCTCCAATATGAAATATAACCCATAGGTCCCACTGTGAATATATTTGTGAATACAAGAGCATGATGGTCACAACGCCTTTATTTAGTTTAGTGTGAATGCATCATCATATGAAACATTCGGTGATAAATATTCATGTAAAGGCATTCTATTCCATATGTACAAGGAGCATTTTCAACATATCTGATTCTCAACATATAGCTTATACCATGTAAATTCAAGTATTCAAGTAATCACCAATTTTTCCAGGTAATTATATCAAGAGAACATCTATGAATACAAATCATATAGCACACAATTGAATCCAATCTCAAGTTTATACTCACCTTTTCAAGACAGATAGAATGTCTCGTTATCTTACCTGGGCTCTCTCTCAATGTTTCTCGATCCTTAAGCTTGTTCTTGCTTAGATGCTATGATGAAAAGAGATTTTCCGTGTGTGAGTGTTTAATACAGAAATAGAGAGATTCTAGGCTGGTGTATTGTTGAATAAAAGAGTTACAAAAACTTTGTGTGAGTTTGGAACAAATGAAATGAAAAATTTGAGTGCATTGCCGATTCCACATGTCTTCCTTTCTTTGTTTGTTTTCCATGCACTCTTATAGGTGTTCAAGTGCTTCTAAAGTCTTGACGGCACAGTAGTGTGATACACAACAAAAGTAACCTATCTATGTCATTTATCTCTTTAAATCCCATTTTCCCATTTGTTCTCCTTTTAGTCCTTAGCTTACTTTGTTTCATAAATTTTGTTTTAAATTTCAGTCCTATTTATTATCTCTAAACCTATTTGACACATATAGAAAATAATATTTCAATTCTATATTATGAAAATGCATATGCAATTCATGAAACAATATACGTATGCCATGTAAGGTTATTTAAGGTTGGGGTGTTACATTCTCTCATTCTCAGTTCTCACTCTCTGTCGCTCTCTTTTCTTCTCTCGTTTCTCTCTCATCCTTGCCTTCTGATCTATTTGTTTCGGTCTTGGTGTCTCCTCGGTTTCTTTTCTTTTGTCCAACACATGAAGAGAGAGCAGCGAATGTGGCGAAGAGGGCCATCAGTGTAGATCTATGGTTTGTTGGATTGGTGGCAGCAGTTTGATGTTAGATTGATGTTGCTATTGTGTAGTGGTTAGGGTTTGTTGTATGTTTTTTTTATTATTTTAGTCTCTCAAATTGTAGTTTTTTATGGAATTGCACTAAGTTTTTTATGGTATGCAGGTTGATTTTGTTGAGTTTGGTTATTTTTGTTGAGTTTGATTGATTTTGTGCAGGGATGATTACATTTAGAGTTCTTCGTAGACCTTTGGAGACTTTTATAGACTTTTGGAGACCTCTATAGGCTTTTGGAGACTTTTGGACACTAAATTAAGTATCATCAAATAAATTAAAATTCGTATATATATAAAAAAATATTTGAACTTAATTTAAAAAATATTATACAAAACAATTGTTGAATCAAATTTTTTTAAAAAAATTGTGAGATTTGGACATTTTTGAAGACTTTTGGAGACCTTCTGTATTAAACCAAACTTTTTATAAAAAAATTGTAAACTCCCTTTCGAAGATTTTTAGAGACCTCTTTTAGAGACTTTTGGAGACTTTTGGAGTTTTTTGGAAAATTATATAAATTTTTTATTGAAATTCATTTTTTCGTGAAAAAATTTAATTTCTAGTGAAAATATCGCGATTTTTCGCGAATGTAGCATTTTTCAAATGAGTTTTCTTTTTCCGGCATTTTACAAAATTGGTTTTTTTGAAAAATATTTTTCAAAATTAATATTTTATTTTGATATAAAAGTGTGACTTTTCCAAATTTTTAGGGCCCTTTTTAGATTCACTTAGCACACATTAACATATCACGGATTCACCAAGCTCATTTTCAATATTTTGGCAACAAATTTAAAATTATGCACGTTATAATACAAAATTTTGAAAATTACATTTTTTGTGGTTCACAAATTACATTCTTATGAAATCTGTTAAAACCTATTTGATACTTGTTTATGAGTTGTTTAAAATTTGTTCATTTTTTGAACTTGTTTAAAACTTGTTTATATGTTATTTCTTATTTAAAACTTTGTTTATTGTTTAAAACTTCTTTATATGGATTTTATATGTTGTTTCTTGTTTAAAACTTGTTTGAAGCTTGTTTATATGTTGTTTCTTGTTTAAAATTTATTTAAAACTTGTTGATATGTTGTTTAAATGTTATTTCTTGTTTTAAAACTTGAATATTGTTTATATATTGATGATATCCTGTTTATATGTTGAAAAAAACATATATACAAGATATCAATAACATATAAATAATATATAAACAATAAATCAATAACATATAAAATACAGATTTATTTACATATTGTTTTTAACATGTAAATAACATATATATAACATATAAACAACAAATCAACAACATATATCTTATTTGGAGCAAGTGCAACACTACTCATTAACATCCTCAAAATATAATATTTTATTTTACTATTCATCTCGCATTTTGAACTCAATTTTACTCTTACTTACAATCCAACTCTCTTATTTAATATTTTACTACTAAATTAATTAATATTTTTTTAGAACTACAGTTCGTTAATAAAATTAAAGAATTATTATTCATTGTTTAATACTATTCATCTAATTCATTAATAAAATATTCACTTTCTGATATATTATCTCTCTAATACACAAATTTAAAAAAAATAATACACAAATAGAAATCAAATAATACATTTGCACTCCTTATATACAAGAAGACTGTTGCACTTGCTCTTATATGATGTTTATATATTGTTTATGTATTGAAAACAACATATAAACAAGGTATCAAAAATAAATCAACAACATATAAAAATATAGATTTGTTTATATATTGTTTTGAATATATAAACAACATATAAATAAAATATCAACAATGAATAACAACACTCAAATAATATATAAAAAAACATATAAACAATATATCAACAATATATAAACATATAGCATGTTCGTATAGAATAAAAATATTTGTCCGTGAATCTGAACACTGACGCGCGTACATATAAAATATTGAACTGTATATCTGTAATAAGTAAAAGTGAACCATGCGGAATAATTATTGAAAAGTTTTGATGGTGAAACGTGTAATTACCACAATTTTTTTACCATAAGACATTTTATCTTAGCACTATAGGACACCTATTTTATAGAGTTAATTAAGTCACATGTTATAATTAAACCATATATTCTCAAAAAAATAAATACTAGTTTCGTATTTCTAAAAACGTTCGAATACACCAAATTTGTCTTATAAATAAAAAACAATGAAACGTGTTCTCAAAATTGTGACAATCAATTCGGATAAAAGGGATTTTCTCGTCCAAAATATCATCCATTTTCTTTCTCATTTTCTCTCTCACCGATTCAACTCTCTCTCCCTTCTCTAGTCCTCTCGTCTGCCATACACTTTCTCTCCCCCTCTCTCTCCTTTCTTTCTCCCTCTCTCCTCTCTCTCTCTCTCTCTCTCTCTCTCTCTCGCTTTCTTCCTGGTGGCACCTCCTCTCTTCCTCTTTTGTCCCCCTCCTCCTCTCTTTGTCGGCTGTCATCTATCTCCTCTCAATCTTTGTTTCTATTATCGCGAGCGAAGATGTGTTTTCTAGGTCTTGATCATGACAGAGGAACTCTTTAGGTTTCTATCATGGCGGACAACAAACATTTGGCGTGGAAGGTAGATGTCGACGTTGATAGACGCGAGGTTGTGGCTTTTGTTCCAGCAGAAAAACAATAGTCGACTCTCTTTTTAGCGGCGACGAACGGAGACAAACTGCATGCAACGCACATGAAGATGTACGACGACGAAGATGTGACACGAAGGCGAGACGGTGCAGAGATTTGGAATTGAAGGCATAGATTTAGAGGCGGCAGCTAGGGTTTCAAAAACCCTAGCAGCTCCAAGAATATGGATTATGAAAAAAAATGTTGTTTTAGTCCCTAAAATTATAAAATTATATTTTCAGTCCTAATATTCTGATTAATGTTTTAGTCGCAGTGTAGTTGAACGCTAATGCTCCATTGTGCACATGCGTACCAACGTACACTGATAAATCAACTTAATAACAAAAAAAATGCCTTGTACACTTTTGTATACTAATGTACACCGTGCACACCTGTGCACATTTTGTACACCCAAATTGAAATTCATAAAATTAATTTTAAAAAAATTAAAATTTATACAATAAATTTTAAAAAAGTGAAATTCATAAAATTAATTAAAAAAGTGCTTTGTACACATTTGTACATCTTTGTAAACTATTATAGACTATTATAGACTTTTGTATATTGTTTTGAAAAAAATTAGATTTTTTTATAAAATAATCAATTTCTCATGATTTTTTTTTTAAATGATATTTTTTGTATATGTTTAACATTTTGTGGTTTTTGATAGTTGGAAACTAGTGATGACATTTTTTAGATTTGACATTTTAATTTTCTACAAATGAGTGATTTTTCCTAGGGACATTTTCACATACATGCGATTTAGATTCTTAATTTATGAATTCATGCGGCGTACTTTTCATATTTTAGCAGAAAATTTAAAATTACGATTTTATGCAACTAATTTATAAATTATAGATTTATAGGCTTGTTTAAAACTTATTTAGAATTTGTTTAGAATCTATTCATTGTATATTGAACATGTCAACAACATATAAACATGATATCGACAACATATAAACATTGAAATAGTATATAAATAAGAAATCAATAACATATAAAGCATTTAAACAAAAGATATCAATAACATATAAACAACATTCAAACCACATATAAATAAGATGTCTTATATTTGAAAATACAAATAAACAAAATATCAACAACATATAAATAATATATAAACAAGAAATCAACAACATATAAAGTAACATATAAACAAAAAATATCAACAATATATAAATAACATTCAAACAACAATAAACAAGACGCGTTGAATTTGAAAATACGAAAAGAAATCAACAACATACCAACAACATATAACCAAGACGCCGTAAATTTAAAAATAAAAAATCTCGAATTTGAGAAGTCACGTATGTGAATTTATAATTATAGAAAGTGTATCTGTAATAAATATAGGAATATTATAAACTTTTTCAGATAAATCGGGTAATTATCACTTTTCTTTGTTTTTATTGGGCCTTAAGCGTAGGCATTAGTAGCTTATTCCCAGGACCGGCTTAGTTCAATTTAGGATGATGCAGGGGATGTGGCGTACAATAGGCCAGTATTCTCCTTTTTCTTTCAAACACCGCCTTTTGAGAAGCATGCAGTTGCCAATATAGAGCTGTCCAAGTGAGCCAGGAAGGACTTCCTTTTCATCATCCATAACTGCTCGAGCGAGACGAGGTCTCGAATCCCCTTGGATGGTGATTCCAGGTTCCTGACTATTTCAATGTAAAAGAATTTCAGAGTGGCAGAAAGTGGGAAGCCATCATCATCTGGAAAGGAAACCATCTGTGGAGGGTTCGTGCCGATGATATGGAGGCGTTGAAGCAAAGACATTCCATGGGAAAGAACCCATTCTGAAATGGGTTGCTTGAAATTCTGACAGTTCCATATCTCAAGCTTTATCAAGTTAGAAGGCAAACCTCCCTCAGGAAAGGATTCAAGAGACCCGAGGTTTTAGCATTTCCATATCTCAATTTTAATTTAGATTGACTTCTATGTAAGTGAGTTTAGTTCAATTGATTACCACATGAAGGTGTTTTAGCATACATATATAAACTGAATGAAAGTGATTTAAGAATGTGTTTATCATTATGTTGGCTGTATATTTTCATTTTGGAGATTTTGACTTTCATCATCTAATGTTTTAACGTCAAAAATCGAATCTTATTTCACCGATTAATAAAGGATATTAATTCAATTTTATTTTTTAATCAGATATTAATTCAATTTTGTTGATGGAATATTCCCTACTAAAAACCTTATTTAACCTATGAAAAATGCCTATCGTTTCAACAAAAAAAAATTATGAAAAATGCTCGTTGAGTTTAAGCACAGATTTGGGAAAATGCATATATCAAAAGAAAAAACAAAATGTAGATAAACAATTTATTTCATTTTTTTACACTAAAATTTAAAACAATTTATCTTAGGAAATTTGTTTAGAAATTAAACAGCTAATCAATGTTGGTAAACTTGTTTACTAACGCGTTAAGTTAAGCCTTGCCGCCATTTAAACCCTACCACTATATATATCAGCCGAATCAAACCCAAGCGCCTCACTTGTTTTAACGTTAACCCACGCAATGAGACTCCCAGTCGCCGGCGCAGAGGAATTCCTTGCTTCCTACATAATGTCTCTATCAAACAACGCTCAAGATTTGCCTCCTGGTGTCAAGTTT
>CAODLS010630998.1:0-22872 GCA_948243855.1 Flueggea neowawraea
TTTCTTAATGTTATTGGGCTTTTAATTATATGATACATTACTATAATATAAATCTCATGCATGGGCCAAATTATGTCACACATAATTAAACAATTTAACCCATGATATTATGTGATTCATATTAAAAGCCCATCACATTAATGGACTATGTATTAAATCTTATTTAGCACATAAATATAAAACCCGAATTATTATTGATTAATCAAATTAACCATCTTAATAATTCGTTCATCACTAAGAGAGAATATTTTGTAATCAATCCAATTCGTTCTTTCTGTGTGACCCTATAGGCTCACTCGAAATTGGCAATGGGCCTCATCCCAACCTTTAGGCCCAAAGTCCATGAACGGTATCTAGTAATACATTATGGCAACCCAAAATCAAGTGGTTGTCAGTGAACCGAGTTAACCTTTCACAGTCTGATGTATATTCCTTTTGTCACATGATATCTCCTCTAAGCATAAGGCATGGTCACATGTCAACCTTATATAGATTAGCGTGTTTCTTGATATTGAGTAAATTGATATAACAAATAACATTGATAAACTCCTTTATCAATTCATTCGAGTATGCATACATTCCATCAATCCTACTCATCAAGTGGCCAATAGATATCACTCTTCAAAAGAGGAACAAATCCATCACCCTCACTATCACTCCTCTACATGATTCATGAGATATCAAATCATAGCCTTTATTGTTACCCTGTTACGGATATTGTTTGACTAATTCAAAACATGTGATTCCTCATGTAGGAGTCGATAGTGAGTTTCAGTCAGAGGACTCAAACATCACCACTGCATGAAAGCTACTTTGTGACAACGATCCATGAAGTGCTTTCATAGCGGGCTAGTCCAATACATGTTCCCCAACATGCATCTATGTTCTAAGTTGATATCTCATATCCATAATTAGTAAAACGTGGTTATCCACTTAGCAACATACTAATATTTAATTCATTATCATTCGCATGACAATGATCGATTAGGGACATTTAGAATAATATTCCTTTTATCTCTATGGTTTTATTATCAAGTCACGTACTTGATGGCACAAAGAAAGAATGAACTATTCATGGAGTTTTATCTTCATAAAACAAATAATATTTCATAGAAATAAAATGCCTCTTTATTATTAAATAAACCAAAATAACAATGTTTACATTATTGGGTTAGGGCACAAAACTAACATATGCGTATAGATTGACTAGTTGAGAAATTTCGATATGCATTTGTTACTGGAAGATTTGAATTGCATGTTCTAGATGCACATTAGTTTTGAGCTTGTGGCTAAATTGGTTGCTTTGGTTTTGTCACTTGTTTAACTCATTATTTAATGAATGAAATGGTTGACTGAATGCAGGCACGATATTGAATAAAATGAATGAAATTTAAAATTTTATTGGTTTGCTTGAACCTAAACCGAGACAAGTAGATAGGGTTCGATCCCTACTCCGCTGTCTTAGACATAAGTATGCAAAGCACTGCCACGAAGGGTTGTCTTAGTAACCGGGAACACTCATCACAAATGATTGGTTTTCACATCAAATAGACTATCATTTATGGTAGAAACTTCAAGTGCACAAATAAAGCACTAAGGTCGGGCTCGATATTTACTGACTGTGTTTGTAGCAATGCAAGCCAAAATGTTGAAAATATGCAACTAATGTATGTTTATTATCGAATTTGCCCATAAATGTCTTATGCTTAAATATTTTATGTTTAATTAAATCAATGAGTTGAATGAGTGATCGAGTCAAATCAGCTACTTTGGCTTTGAGCTCTAACTTGTGTGTCGTTTGGGACATCATTTTGAATTGACTAGTGATATATGCATCTTCTAGATTCTCTGCTACTCAGTTTATTTTTTTTTATATTTAATGCGAAGTTCCATGTCGTGGTAGATTGAATTTGATTGAAACGTTTTTCCCTTGTTTTAATTCTTTCTTTGCTTGAGGACAAGAAAAAGCTTATGTGTGGGGTATTTTGATGAACACATATTCATACGTATTTATGTGCATCAAATTATATTATTTTAAATATGAATTGAGCGTTTGTCATTAGTTTTGGTACTTCTACGCTTTATGTTGCGTTTTCAGGTTAATTGATGATGTCTTGACAAATCGAATGAAAACAAGTCGAAACGGGGCTTGAACGATGACATTTGAGGCGTTGGGAGTGAGACAGGGCCTTGGAATGGCAAGACACGCCAGTGGGAAGCTTGAGGAAGCAAAACCGTGAACAACTGGACACACACATACAAGAATCTTCAGTCCACAGCCGTGGCAGAGGCTGTGTAACCCACTGGAACTTGACAACAAAGGGACACGGACAAGACTTCTTGCACAGGGTCATAAGAACCTTGGACACGGATACAATCCCTTGTTCGTGTATTTACCCATCCATGGATCATGCAAAACACGAACATAATTGAGAAAACACAGACAGAATGGCCTTGGCCACAGACATAAAATGTGTTCGTGTGTTGTGTTAAGCCGAAGATTTCTGTATTTTTTGTGGCACACGAACATAAGCTACTTGGGCGCGGTTGTGGCCTTGCCCGTGTCTTATTCCAAACACCCTAAATTTCCTATTTAAGTGCGTTTCAGGATTCATTCAAAGAGAGCCAACTTGTAGACAGAAATATATATCTTTAGAGGCCAGAGAACGTGGGAAAAAAGGAGAACATCATTGGGCATCAAGAACGAAGGAATTTTTCCAAGAATTGGAGGATTCAATCATGGGTTTTCCTTCTCTCTCTAGATTTCTCTTTGATCTTGTTGTATATCTCTCTATTGTTATGAACTAATTATATTGCCTAGATGTGATCAACCCTAGGCAGATTATGTGATGTTAGATTGTGTTATTCATTCAATTAGCTTATGGATTGCGACTCAATTATGATTTATAATGTGTATTTTTGAATTGATTGTTGCGAGCCTTTTGTTTCCAATATTGTTTCATGCATGTGCAATCGAGAGATTCTGTGTATGATAAAGTGTTCATAATTGAGAGGAATTGCATGCAAGCCTAGAGATAGGTCGACATAAATTCTTCGGATTAAGGTCAAACCTAATAGTGAAATTCATAGAGCAGTGTGTTAAAGCAACATTAGGGGTTTTAATTAGGAAGAGATTCCGGTTAATCAACCTAGTCGTTAGACATTAGCTAACTCGAGAGAGAGGTTAATTTACCTTAGGAATTTCCACGGTCCAATTACTTGAATGATTGTTTGAATAACGAGTCTTTATCACTTAATTCGGTCTAGGGGATTCAGCGTCTAGGTGTCATTTTCCCATCATTTGTTCTATAATTAAATTTGAGTATTTTTCTTATTTAGTTTATTTATTTTTTATATTCAAAATCATTTATTTTGTCGGCTAGATAATAGAGGAAGAGTGAGTACCTAATAATCGTAGTATCTGTGTGATACGAAACTCGGTACTCATGGGTCCACTTGCTATAGAAGATAGGTACACTTGCCTTAGTCTTTAGGTATAAGCATTTGACAACACCATTAGGAGTCCATTAACACATAATGTAGGCTTGGATTCACATAAATCGAAGATGTTTGTGAATGGGTTTCAAACTCATTCGTTTTGGGTCGATTTAGTGTGTGTTCGAGTTGTGTTAATGACTTTAACTCTAGATTTGGGGCTTAAGTCAAGTCAATATGGGTGTTAGGTATCGATTTCCATCATTGAAATCAAGGTTTGGTCGAGTTGGGTATGTTCTGGCCAGGGTCTTACTCGAGTAAGCAGATGGCTCACTCGAGTAAGTGATGAACACGGGTTACTCGAGTACGATCATCTGGCTTACTCGAGTAAGCCACTGTTGGTGTCACTCGAGTCAACCCTCTTGGTTACTCGAGTGAGGCTTTGTTCTGAAGGACCAAATGTGTAATTTTTCACACTTGTGTACCTCTTTTTGTTGGGGGATTATTTTTGGAATTCTAACTACGTCGAGGACTAATTAGCAATTCCAAAGTACTTTGAGGGCTATTTAGAACCTAGTCGGGTCTTAGGGGCTAAAACATAGTTTTACATTTGTCGGGATCGAACTGTAATTTTACGTGGACTTTGAATTTTGGATTGCGTATGATGGTTTGTCATTTGGAATGGAGTTTCTGCCTCTCCGAGCATCTGCATATGCATATCATTCATCTGGTACCGCCGCAGTACCAACATCATTTTTTTGATATCTATTATTGATGTGTCTGTTCAGCTTTCTGTTCCTACCAGCACGATTAGCCACCTACTAGTGGTGCCTAACTGGATCCTTTACTTCAGATTCCAGGTGAGTAAAATGGCAGCTTCAGACACATAGATTGTGTCTTCCTACTTATACCGTTTTTGTTGTGTCAGGAAATGACATGAAATCTGACAAACAATTATTTGGCTAATTATTAATCGGACTTATGTGGTTTGTAATAACCAACGTTTTACTCTATTAATATATATATATATATGTTTTCTGAAAATATGATAATCTGTTCTGCATGGTTGTGTGTTATATTATGATAAATATATATTCTGATCTGGAAGACCTAGTTACGGGGTACGTAACATTTGATATATCAATGCTCTGTGAAGACCCTAGTTGCCAGGGTAAAGTGGGAGCCGTGTATCCTGCTAGATAGATGCTCTGTCCTATCCAGTGGCTGAGTCCACAATACTATTTTGTATACTCTATTATAGTCCCATTTTATGACTCTGTTTATATATATATATACTCTGATACTGTCTGAATGCATGATGTTTGCTCTGTATGCGAACATTTTGGTAAAACGTTTTCTGAAAGCTATTACATACGTAGTGTGTATATATATTATATCGGTATATACTTGTGCGGTATATTTTGAACGGTTTTCAAAACTGTCTGTGTGAGGCACTCGTGAGGCAATCTGGAGTGCTATTTGCTCACTGGGTCGTGACCCCCATTTTATTTCTGTCTATCTCCTTTGCATGTTTGACAGATATATTTTGACGCTTAGCATCTGTTCAGCACCCCGTCACCAGTGAGGCATTATTTGATATTCAGTGAGTGCCCTAGTTTGAGCTATATTTTTGTATTTTGTTGTTAGAGTTCCATACCAAATTTCTGTGGGGATACTGGGATATACTTTTGTATTTTGGATATCGATTTTATGATGATGGTTTTATATATTTTGATAGTATTATATTTACACTATTTTCATATATCGTATTTTATTAAATAAATGTTTTGATAAATGATTGTTTGGGTATAATATCTGTATCTCCGAGGCTTGTCTGAGATGAGCTGGGTTTCCATAGATAGTTCACCTTATACGCCGGTCACCAGCCTGACTCGGGTCGTGACAGGCTATCTCTCACCGGTCTCGGCCCAACATAGTGGAGATCTACACTTCCTGCCATACAACGCCTCTTACGGTAATATCCTAATACTCGTATGGTACGAGTTGTTGTATGGAAACTCTACCTGAGGCAAATGGGAATCCCAACTCCCAGCAAAATCTACAACACACGCTCTCAACATATCCTCTAAAGTTTGAATCGTGGGCTCAGACTAACCATCAGTCTGTCGATGAAAGGTTGTACTGAAATCCAATTGAGTACCCAACTCTTCTTACAGCTTATTTCAAAACTGCGAAGTGAACTGAGGTCCTCCATCTGACCCTATAGAGACTGGCACACCATGTAAACACACAATCCTATCAATGTACAACCTCGCTAGCCGTGTTGCTCCATATGTAGTCCTAACAGGGAGAAAATGTGATGACTTCCTCAAACAGTCAACAATAACCCAAATGAAATCATACCCAACAGATGTCCTCGGTTATCCAACTATAAAAACCATCGTGATATGATCCCATTTCCACTTTGGAAGGGGCATCTATTGTAACAATCCCGAAGCTCGGTGATGTTCAAACTTAACCTGCTAACAGGTCAAACACTGACTGTCGAAGCATATAGATGTGATGAACCCTAGATTGACTATTTGCGTGTTGGGTTTTGTTATTAATTCCGTTTATTTATGGAATTGAGACTCAAGTATGATTTATATCGTTCAATTATTGAATTCATTATTGTTGGCCTTTCGATTCCATTACTGATTCATGCATGAGTAATAGATAGATTTTCTGCGTGATAGATCACTCATAATTGGACGAAGTTGCATGCTATTTGTTTTGTGCCCTAGTCCAATCATTGATAAACATTGTCATTACATTATTATTTAACAAAGAGGCATTTAATTTCATAGTTATGAAATATTATATTGTTTATGACAATAAAACATCCTTGAATAGTTTATTCTTCCTTATGTCATCGAGTGTGACTTGATAGTAAAACCATAAGGTTAAAAGAATACTATTCTAAAAGTCCATAATCAATTGTTATCATGGGAATGATAACAAGCCAAGGTTAGTACTAAGAGGATAATCACATTTTACTGATTATGGATATGAGATATCACTTAGAACATAAATACTTGTTAGCGAACATGTATTGGACTGGTCTGCTATGAATGCACTTCATGGATAAATGTCACAAGTAGCTTTCATACAATGGTGATGTTTGAGCCCTGTAACTGAAACTCATTATCGACTCATATATGAGGAATCACATGTTTTGACTTAGTCAAATGTTATCCATAACAGGGTAACAATAAAGGCTATGATTGGATATTTCATGAATCTTGTAGATGAGTGATAGTGAGAGTGATGGATTTGTTCATCTTATGAAGAGTGATATCTTTAGGCCACTTGATGAGTAGGATTGATGGAATGTATGCATACTCAAATGAATTGATAAAAGGGTTTATCAATGTCATTTGTATATCAATCTACTTGGGATCATGAAACGCATTAAGTAATATAAGGTTGACATGTGACCATGCCTTACGCTTAATATAGATATCGTGAGACAAAAGGACTAAATATCAAACTATGAAAGGTTAACTCGGATCACCGATGCCACTCGATTTTGGGTTGCCATAATATATTACTAGATACCGCTTATGGACTTTGGGCCCAAATGTTTAGAACGAGGCACAGTGCCAATTTCGAGTGGGCCTATTGGGTCACACACTAAAACGAATTGGATTGGATTACAAATGTTCTCTCGTCTGGCAAATGAATTCTTAGGATAATTAATTTGATCAATTATTAATAATTAAGGAATTTATAATTTATATCTTATTTATAATATAAGATATAATCCATTAATGTGATGGAATTTTAATGTAATTCACTTATTAATATTGTTTTGGATTTATTTATGTGTGACATAAATTAGGTGCACAGATACTAATAATAGAGTGATTTATTTAATGATAGTGTATCATATAATTAAAAGCCCAATAACATAGTAAAACCCTAGTGTAAATTCGGCTAGCACTCTTATTTTTTAGGAGTTTTTATTCTTGTGTGAAAGGAAGATGCAAACCCTAGTTTGACTAGGAGGAAATTCGACCCTCTCTCTCATAAACAAGAGGGGCCAAATTCTCGCTTCAACAAGAAAGGAAATTTGGCTCCTCTTCCTTGAGAAGGAAGGGTCAGATTTTTGTATGACAAGGAAAGGGATTTTGTCACCAATTTGAGAAGGAATTCAGCACACACTCTCTCCTAAATTGGTGTGGCTAAGTTTTTCTTGAACAAGGAATGGTTTTTGCCAACCCTAGTGCACCTATTTAGGTTTTTCCATATGTCTATAAATAAGAGCACACCCTAGTCTTGAATATCATGGCAATAGCAAAGCCGAATTTTTGAAAGTCACAAACAAAGAGAGCAAAATTATTTGTGAGAATTAGAATAGTGATTCTAAGTGCTAGTACACATCATCCATCCAAAGGAGTTCGTTTGTGTGGATACTATTAGTCACGTTCACACAAAGGCAACGTGGTTGAAAGGGTTTCGAGTTTATACTAAAAGCTACATCAACACTCCATTCATCCATTCAATCAAGCTTTAGTTTTTAAGGTAAAAATCCTAACCCTAATCGTGTATGTCGATATGTATGGATCCTTGGTGGAATTTTAGGATAATGTTTTGTTATTTCCGTTGTGTTATCCTCTATATGAATGTCATATTTTAGTTACGAATTCCAACAAGCCTTTGGTATACCAATGCGCATTCGAGACCCAGTTACTAGGGTTTTGGTAGCCGTGTGTCTGGCAAGACACATGTACTCAATTTCAGTGAGATGGCGGAGTCTATCCTTATGATATGATTTATCTGTCAGTTTTAGGCCCTAATATCTGTTTTCGACATATGATACATAGTTTATATTTTCAGTATGTTTCTTCATATTGTTTGTTTTGAGTACGAACGGTTTCCAAATGAATTTTAGAATTATTATTCTGTATTAGTGTGTATATGTATATACACTTATATCTGCATGCGGTATTTTTAAACTGTTTTCAAAACAATTTTTGTAAGGTCTGGAGCCAATCTGGAGTGTTATTTTCTCACTAGGGATTCTTACCCCTTTATTTATGTTTCTTGTCTATTTTCCCATATCTGATTTCTCATATTTTGGCATTCGAAAACCGTCCAACATCTTGCACCTAGTGAGACATTCCATTAGATAGTGAATGCCCTCTCGTTTCGGGCTCATTTTTTTTATTAGAGCTCTAATTCGAGTTGTTGTTTGGTTATCGGGTCTTATTTTGACTTTTGGATTTACACTTGGTTTTGTTATATTTTTGTATTCACTAATATTACAATTTATTTGTATAACTTATATTCCATATATTCATATGTTTTCAGTATTAAATGTTTTATACTTGTTAAATGACTTAACAATGGTTTTATTAAATAAGTTGGGTAGAATGTCTGATTTCTGAAGCTTGTACGAGATGGGCCGGGCTCCTATATACGGTTCTTCTCATACACCGGTCGTGACAAAGTTGCCATCGAAGCGTTAGGTTTCGTATTATATGGGTCGGTGTGGAGCATAGGTACCTTTCATTGAGTCAGTCTGACTTGCTTCGATATACCCTTCTGATAGTTATTTCGGTACTGTGGCAATCATTGCATTTGACATCACTTTGATGCTCGGGGAATTACTGATGATGCCAGTAAGGTAAGGATCGTTGCATTTCTTCTGAGCTACCAAACAGCTAGGTGGTGGAGGAGTCTTAAGACTTAAGATTTTGGTTGGGCCAGATTTAAGAATGAGCTCATTTCATCCGCCTTCCTCGTAGTATCCGAGATATGAAGGCAAATGAGTTTAGTGATTTCCGTCAGGGGACAGGTATATCGGTGACAAAATATGAGGATAAGTTCAATTATCTAAGTAGGTATGCACCTCCAGCGAGTTTGGGACTTGAGGCATTGGCTAGGAAGTTTTTGGAGGGGTTGCATCCCACTATTGGCAGGATAATGGTGACCCGGGATCCGTTTACTATTAGGCAGATTGAGAGGCTGACAGAGGTATGAAGTATATTGATGAGAGACACCCAAAGGACTCAAAGAAGGCAAAGATTAAGGGTACTTTTGGAGGAACAGAGAAGCTGGCATTCTTTTAGAGGGTAGAGACCCAGTCAAAGCACAACGATTCCTAGTGTGGCATAGCCATCTGGGTGCGTAAGAGGATAGATTGGAGGCCAGAGCCTAGGAGGCTCTTATCTTCCTTGTAGCACTTGTGGGAGAAGGCATCCCGGGACTTACAACAAGGAAGTTGGCAACTGCTTTTACTGCAGGCAGTTGGGGCACAAGCTAGCTTAGTGTCATGTGAGGCTGAGTATGGAGACTCAAGCTGGTCAGTCTATAGATAATACCGGTGCTAGTAAGGGAGCCGGTAGAGGTTCAGGAAGCCACAGTCAGGTTCATCATAGTAGTAGCCGAGGTCAGGCGGCTTAGAGTAGTTCTATCACGGGAGGACATGCCTGAGTGTATCATCTTACCAGTCAAAAGCTAATGCTACAGTTATTGGTACACTCTCGATATCTGGTACTTCAGCATATGTATTGTTTGACACTGTGCATCTCATTCATTCATTACTCCATATTTTGTTGAGCGTGCTGGGTTAATGTTGCATTTGTTGGATAAGTTGTTAGAGATTTCATCACCTTTGGGTAGTAGGATGATTACCAACTCTGGGTTTGGGAGTGTGATTTTCTTTGGTGGGCAAGAGTTGGTAGCCGACCTCATCTTATTAGATGTAGGTGAGTTCAATGTCATCCTGGGTATAGATTGACTCTCTGATTGACATGCTATGTTGGATTACTTTGCCAAGAGTGTATATTTTTGACTGCCTGGTCAGGACGCGTTTTTCTACTAGGGTGAGTGGGACAGTGTTTTGCAGAGTTATGTGTCAACATTTAGAGTTGAGAAGATGATCCATCGAGGATGTGAGGCATACTTGGCTTTTGTGCTCACCGAGTATGAGGGATCAAATTTGAGAGTGGGAGATGTTCTGGTAGTTCAGGAGTTTCCTAACGTATTTTTGGAGGAGTTACTTGGACTTCCGCCTGAAATAGAGTTTTCCATAGAGGTACAATTTGGTATTGATCCGATATCAATTTCACCGTATCAAATGGCACTAGCCGAGTTGAAGGAGTTAGAGACTCAGCTGAGGGAGTTATTAAACAAGGGATTTGTTATACCGAGCATTTCACCTTGGGGTGCATCGGTCTTATTTGTAAAGAAGAAGGATGAGAGCCTTCGTATGTGCATCGATTACCTCCAGCTTAACAAGGTAATGACAAAGAACTGATATCCACTCCTGAGGATAGATGATCTATTTGACCAGTTGCAGGGTGCACAATGGTTCTCTAAGATCGATTTGATGTCGGGATATTATCAGTTGAGGATTAGAGATGAGGATATCCCTAAAATGGTGTTTCGAACAAGATATGGCTACTATGAGTTTTTAGTGATCTCATTCGGTTTGACAAATGCTCCTGCAACATTTATGGATTTGATGAATATGGTGTTCAGACTGTATCTAGATCGTTTTGTCATTGTCTTCATCGATGACATATTGATCTACTCAAGGATTAGATAGGAGAACGACAACCATTTGAGGTCAGTGTTACAGACTTTGCGAGAATATTAGCTTTACGCTAAGTTCTCGAAGTATGAGTGCTGGTGTCGAGAGAGGGTATTTTGGTTGACCCAAAAAAGGTAGAGGTTGTACTCCATTGGGAGAGGCCTAAGACCGCCACAAAGATTCAGAGTTTCCTTGGCTTGGCCGGGTACTACAGGAGGTTTATCTAAGATTTCTCGAGAATTGCAGCTCCTATGACTCAATTGAAGCAAAAGGGAGTCAAATTTGTCTGGTCCGATAGATGTGAGGAAATGTTCCAAAAGTTGAAGAAATATCTGACAAGTGCACTTGTGTTGGTCTTACCATCGGGTACTGGAGGTTTTATGGTGTATTGTGATGCATCAATGGTTGGCCTAGGTTTTTTATTTATGCAACATGGTAAAGTAATCACTTATGCATCGAGACAACTTAAGAGGCATGAACAGAACTATCCGACGCACGATCTAGAGTTGGCAACAATGGTGTTCACACTCAAGATCTAGAGGCATTTTCGTTACAGAGATACTTTCAAGATCTTCACAGATCATAAGAGTTTGAAGTACATTTTCGGGCAATGAGACCTGAATCTAAAGCAGAGACGTTCGCTAGAGTTGCTAAAAAATTATGATTGCACCATATCATATCATCCAGGCAAGGCTAATGTTGTTGTTGATGCTCTGAGTAGGAAGTCGGTGGGTAGCTTAGCTCATATCTCCGTTGAGAGATGACATGTAGTGTCTGAGTGGCAGCGTCTGATGGAGTCTGGGGTTGAGTTACAGTTTGATGACTCAGGAATATTATTCAATCACATCGAGGCGAGGCCTGTAAGATGTACCATCTTCGGGTGGCATATGAGAGGAGATTATGACCAAAGGTCATAGTTCCACATATTCTATACACCTGGGATACATTAAGATGTATTGGGATCTTTGAGAGTCTTACTGGTGGCCAAGGATGAAGAAGGACATCAATGAGTTCGTCAGTTGGTGTTTGACTTGTCAGCAGGTTAAGTTTGAGCACCAGCGACCTTCTAGATTTCTGCAACAGACGCCACTTCCACAGTGGAAATGAGATCGTATCACGATGGATTTTGTAGTTGGATTACTGAGGACATCTACTGGGTATGATTTCATTTGGGTTATTGTTGACCGCTTAACAAAGCTAGCACATTTTCTCCCTGTCAAGACGACATATGAAGCGACACGCTTAGTAGAGTTATATGTTGACAGGATTGTATGCTTGCATGATGTGCCAATCTCTATAGTGTCAGACAGAGGACATTAGTTCAATTTGCAGTTTTGGCATAAACTGCAAGAAAAGTTGGGTACTCGATTGGATTTCAGTGCAACTTTCTATTCGCAGACTGATGGTCAATCTGAGAACACGATTCAGACTTTGGAGGATATGTTGAGTGCGTGTGTTGTAGATTTTATTGAGAGTTGGGATTCCCATTTTCCTCTTGTAGAGTTTGCATACAACAACTCGTACCATTCGAGTATTGGGATGTACCATACGAGGCATTGTATAGTGGGAAGTGTAGATCTCTACTATGTTGGCCCAATGCCGGTTAGAGAGATTCATTGGGACTAGATCTTATTTTGGAGACTACAGAGAAGGTTAGGTTGATCTAGTAGAGGATCCAGACTGCTCAGTCATCATAAGAGTTACACTGATTCGAAGCATAAACATCTGGAGTTTGCAGTTGGTGACCATGTATTTCTCAAAGTATCGTCAATCAAGGGTATGATGATATTTGAGAAGAACGATAAGTTGAGCCTGAGATACATTGGTGCTTTTGAGAGTATCAATCGTGTTAGAGCTGTGGCTTATGAGTTGGCGGTACCGCCTCAATTTGCTTTTGTTCATCCAGTGTTTCACATCTCACTTCTGAGGAAGTATATCTCTGATCCATCACATGTTCTGGCACCGCAGTCGGTTGAGGTTAGGCCCAATCTGTCTTATGATAAGGTTCTGATGAGGATCGTTGTCCGTCAAGTTAAGAGACTTTGAAACAAGGAGATAGCTTCAGTGAAGGTGATTTGGAGGCACCATTCAGTTGAGGAGGTCACTTGGGAGGGCGAGGACTAGATGTGGCACAAATATCCATAGATGTTCGACTCTGCAAACTCTTAGGTTAGTATCTTTCTATCTTTGCCTCTGCATTATGTTTTTGTCTCTATTCATGTATAGTGGCATCTTTAGTCTCTATATTCAGCTCATGCATGGTAGCATATTTGGTATATGTATCAGCATATTCTACATTAGTTTTCGCTTATTACGGTCCCTAAGTTAAGGCTCTAGTAGACATTTAGGTTAGATTTTGTGATGATTTGGCTTGTCTGGAAATTCGAGGGTGAATTTCTTTTGAGGGGGAGTATGTAATACGCCATCGGATTTTGATATAGGCCTCTATAGCTTTTCGTTCATCTCTGATCAGATCCTTGGGATTCAGAGATGTTGTTGGGATGTTGGTGGTGTTAGATAACTCTTTTGGGTGGGTAAACTTGAAGTTCCTCGAGTAAGTTGGGAGTTACTCGAGTGAGCATGGGTAGTTACTCGAGTGGAGTGTTATGTTACTCGAGTAATCGAGAATGGGTTCATGCTTCATTTCGTCAAGGAAACTAGACTTACTCGAGTGAGTGAGGCCGAAAGTTCTTTTGAAGTAAGACTTACTCAAGTAACATTCTGAGTTACTCAAGTAAGTGCTGAAACAACTCAGATACTTAACAAAGCGATGTGTTTTGTTGTCTTGGCCTATTTAATACCCCACCCGACTCCTTTTCGTCATTTACTCCTCTAAACCACCACATTCACTCTAAAATCCATCTCTTTTCCTCTTCCATTACCTATCTTTGGTTCCAATTACTTCTTTGAGGTAAGAACTATCTTTTCCCATTTATGTTGCTTCCATTTCCTTGTTGAATGTATTGTTTTGTTGGACATTTTTTGGAGTGATGGATTGAGCTAGGGTTCCGATTTGGGGTTGTTCTTAATGTTTTTGGTGGAATGTGTGTTAGGCCTTGTGAAAATCGGGACTTTGAGAGTCTAGAAACATCTAGAATAAGCTTGAAATCGTAAGAATCGAATGTGTTCATAAGTGGGTATGAACCATTTCAGGTTGGGTTGATTTTGGAGTGATTTCGAGTTGTATTGTTGGATTAGAGTATAGAATAATGCTCTGGAAGTTATTTAGGACCAATGTGGGTGATTGGTAACATTTTTGGTCAATTAAATCATGTTTGAGGAATTCTAGAGTTTTTGGGCAGGGATTCACTCGAGTATGATCTCGACTTACTCAAGTGAACCCAATGATGAGTTACTCAAGTAAGCCCCGCTTATTCGAGTAAGTCAAGGGGGCAGTTACTCGAGTAAGCCATGGTTTTGGGGGCCAAGCTTGTAATTTTTCGTATTTTGTGATTTCTGAAAGTTAGGGGTCTTATTTAAAGATTTTGACTACTTGAAGGATTAGTAAAACTCATTGAGGACTGATTGGAAAATTTTGGAAAGTATGGGGACTAAAACATAATCTTACATGGGTCAGGACCTAACAGTAATTTTGCGTAGATTTTAGATTTTGGGTCGAGAGTGATAGATTCTCTTTCGAGTTAGACTTTCAGTGACCTCGAAGGTCAGCATCTGCATTCATATATCATGCATACGGTATTACCATAGTACCACATTTTAATGATTGTTATTTTTGTATCTGTTCTAGCTTCTTATGCATGTCAGCACGATCAGCCACCCACTAGCAATGTTTGACTGGATCCTTAACAGTAGATACTAGTGAGTGAAATAACAGCTTCAGACACATAGGTTGTGTCTTCTAAACTCTATGTTTCTGCTATGTCTGGTTTATTTCTGGAAAGTGAAATAATTATTGGTTGAATAATTAATAATCCGGCTTTTGTGATTATTAAACTTTGATTTTTCATTTTTGATAAATAATATTTATAAGGTATATAAATATTTTCTACGAAATGATTTATACTTTGCATGTGCGTTTGATAAATATAAGGTATATATTTTAAATATTTCAATATGGGGCACTTGTGCTACGTAGGGTAAACGTAGCTTTTGGTATACCAAAGCGCATTTGAGACCCAGTTAACAAGGTTTTTGGTAGCCCTGTGTCCTGCCAGACGCATGTACTCAGTTTCAGTGAGATGACGGAGTACATCCTTATGATATGATTTATCTGTCAGTTTTGGGCCTTAATATCTGTTTTTGATATAAGAGACATAATATATATTTTTAGTATGTTTCTATCTGTTGTTTGCTTTGTGTGCGAACGATTTCAAAATGAATTTTAGAATTATTATTCTGTATTAGTGTGTATATGTATATACACTTATATCTGCATGCGGTATTTTTGAACTGTTTTCAAAACAGTTTTTGTAAGGTCTGGAGCCAATCTGGAGTGTTATTTTTTCACTAGGGATTCGTACCATTTTATTTCTGTTTATTATCTATTTTCCCATATCTGATTTCTCATGTTCATATTTTGGCATTCGGCAAGCGTTCGACATCTTGCACCTAGTGAGGCGTTCCATTGGATAGTGAGTGAACTCTCGTTTCAAGCTTATTTTGTTTTTTATTAGAGCTCTACATCAAGTTGTTGTTTGGTTACCGAGTCTTATTTTGACTTTTGGGTTTACACTTGGTTTTGTTATATTTTCGTATTCACTGATATTACGATTTATTTGTATAACTCATATTCTGTATATTCATATGATTTCAGTATTAAACATTTTATACTTGTTAAATGACTTAGCAACGGTTTTATTAAATAAGTTGGGTAGAATGTCTTATTTCCGAGGCTTATGTGAGATGGGCAGGGCTCCTATAGACGATTCTCCTCGTATGCCGGTTGTGGCCCAACTTTGGGTCATGACAGTATTGATAAGGATTTTAAGAGACAACTTTTCTGTTGAGTTCAGTTTTGATGATGATGAATGCAAAACATTCATGAAAGAGTTGCAGAAGTGTAGAATCTCTGACATGCTTTATGAACGCATGTTATATGCGTACAACGCATGTTGATCATGTGCAAAATGGCATTAAGGCTCGCTAAAGTGGAACAAAGGGACGTTGGAGAACATTAAATGGATGACAATCAGATGCAGTGGCATTAATGCACGTTGAAGACTATCAACACACGTTGTCGAGGTTCAGGTTGATGAAGAAGACTTTGACCGCAAGTAAGGCACGTTGATCAGCAAAGGTGAAGTCTTTGATGAAGCTTATCAACGCATGTTACAGAAGGTACAATGCAAGTTAACGATGATCAGATGAGGACAAAGCCAAGACGCTCCTCAGGATTTGAAATTGAATATTCTCTAACACGCTAATGAGGATCAAATGTTTGATCTTGAGATGAAGTTGATAACGTACGTTGATGAAGGAATAGAATGCGTTGAAGATGATTAAGGCATTTTCTGGAACAAAGATCAACACCCGTAGAACACGATACAACACAAGCTAATAAGATGATCAACGCACGTTGAAGATGATTAAGGCATGTTTGTGCCAATTCTCTCAAGACAGTGGCTACTGAGGTTCTTGCAACGCGCGTAGATATGATATCAACCCTTGCTAAACTCAGTTGGACTAAAGCACAATGAGCATAGATGATATACAACTCACGTTATTGCAGGTGACATCAATTAAAACATAATTCTTCATTTTATCACAACAGTTACTTTGAGGCTTCCAACGGCTATATTTCTAAGAGTGGCTATAAATAGATGTCCCAGAGCAGAAAGAAGACAATAGAGTCATTTGATATACTTTGTTATTATTCTTTCTCTCTTCTCTACCTTTCTAACCCATTTGAGCTATTTACTTGCTAACTTACTATTGGGTTTATATGAGCGTTAATCAGTTATATCCTTGGGTTGATTTTGTATCAAGCAAGGTTGTTTGCTTGGGGTAGATAGTGTTGACTTTTGTTTTGATGATGATGAATGCAAAAACATCCATGAAAGAGATGCAAAGATGCAGACTAGATGTTGTGCGCATAAAAGCGTATACTATGCACGAAAAAAGAATTGTTATGGCCATAGAAGGAAGTGTCGTACGCGTAGAAGTCATTCCAGAAAACAATGAGGATCAGGTGTTGTTCTACTCACATAAAGGATGGTGCTACGCATATAGTCGAGCAAGTATTCAGATGACCTAAACATATGATGATGATGGCACATTAAAGAAATCAATAATTCACTTATAAGGACAAAAAGTGCAAACCTTAGGGTGGAGTATTACACACATAGACGAGCTATAGATGAGGACAAAGCCAAGAGGCTCCTCGAAAATTCAAATCAAACATTATGACACGCTGGCGTGGAATTAAAGGTGCAATCTTTAAAGAAGTTTGATCTACGCACGCAAAAGATGTATTATGCATGTAAAAGAGGATGCGTTGTACAAACCGACAAAGCCAAGATGCTCTTTGGGATTTGAATTCAAATATTCTTTGAAAAAATCACGTGAAGAACCAACGATCTCACCTTGAAGGCACGACTACGCATGTAGAAGAGGATATTGTGCACATAGTAAACCACTAGGCGAAAATGGCATATTCTTAAAACCATATCAATGCATGCAATACATGGTACAAGGCACGTAGATGCCTATCTATTCAAGGTAGTGGAAATTGAATTTCTTGCAATGCACATAGAAGGATGATCAATGCACGCATAACTTAGAAGGAACGAAGTATTATGCACGTAGATGATCGCTACGCACATAGTATGCAGTGACATCGTTACTTAACAGAATTTCTATTTGTTTCACAATGGCTACTTCAAGACTCCAATTGCTATATTTCTAAGAGTGACTATAACTAGACATCTTAGAGTAGAAAGAAGACAAGAGATTCATTTGTTATACTGTGCTATTATTAGTCCTCTCTTCTCTACTTTTCTAACCCATTTGAGCTATTTACTTGCTATCTTACTGTTGGATTTGTGTGAGCTTTAATTGGTTAAATCCTTGGGTTGATTTTGTATTAAGGAAGATTGTTTGATTGGGGTAGATAAGTTTTCTAGTGAGCCTTAGAAAACTAGGGTTTTGGTTTACTTGTTTCATCCCTAAAACAAGTAGTTCAATTTTCTAGTTAAGCTTGCAAAAATTAGAGGTTTGGTTTGTTTGTTTCGTCCTAAAAACAAGTGGTAATGGTTTTCTTGTTGAGCCCTAAAAAACTAGGGTAACGGTTTGCTTGTTGATCCTGCAAAAACAAGTGGTGTAAACGGTTTCCCTCCACCCAGAAGTGATGAGATAGTGGATTGAAATTCTTGAGTGGATCTCAAGAAGTGGACGTGGGTCAAAGAGGACTGAACCACTATAAATCGAGGCTTTATTTTCTCTCTCCCTACACTATTTACTTTACTTTATACTGTGTGGATTGGTGATTTTATTGCTTCTGCATTTAAATTTAATTTTGGTTTGAAAGAACTTTGTTATTTGGTTTAGTTTTCAAAAGATTTTCAACAAAGTTTTTAACTTGATAAATATCCAATTCACCCCCTTTTGGATTGACATTCCATTGCACTTGATTGGGACTTACAGATAGGTTTTCTAGTGAGCCTTAGAAAACTAGAGTTTTAGTTTGCTTGTTTTGTCCCTAAAACAAATGGCTTGGTTTGCTTGTTTAGTCCCTAAAACAAGTAGTTCGATTTGCTAGTTTAGCCCACAAAAACTAGTAATTCGATTTCCTAGTTAAGCCCGTAAAAAATAAAGGTTTGGTTTTCTTGTTTTGTCCTTAAAACAAGGTGAAACGATTATCTAATTGATCCCGCAAAAACTAGGTGTAAAATTTTCTTGTTGAGCCCGCAAAGAAAAGGTGTAACGGTTTTCTTGTTGATCCCGCAAAAATAAATGTTGTAAACGGTTTTCCTCTACCCAGAAGTGAAGAGTTAGTGGATTGAAATTCTCTAGTGGATCTAGAGGAGTGGACGTAGGTCAATGAGCACTGAACCACTACAAATATTAGGCTTTGATTTCTTTCTCCATTTCTCTCTTTACTTTACATTTGATTTATATTATTGAGAGTGTGGATTGGATCTTTAGTTGCTTCTGCATTTTACTTTGATATTTGTTTTAATTTGCAAAAGATTTTCCACAAAGTCTTTAACTCTCTAAAAATCTAATTCACCGCCCTCTTGGATTGCCATTCCATTGCACTTAATTAGGACTTATAGTTTCATCTTGATATGGAAAAGAGAAAATTTATTATTTCTTGATGATATCACTAAGGAAGAATGTGATGAGATCAGAGAATGGATGGAATAACTCACGGGTTAAATTGATTTGTTTGTGGAATTTGGACATACATATGGCGATTTAATTATTAGGAAGAGTTATGAAAATTTCGATGGTGATGTTTGTCCCTATTATATTCTTTGATGACTCTATGGTTACAGTTGGATTGGATTTGCAATTGAAAATGAATTCAGATGACCTTGTTGGAAAATGTCTAGTTTCGGGAATTTGATACCAAACATCGGTGAATGCGAGTGATAGTTAATTTCTTTGTGATGATTATATGGAGGTTTCAAGATATGTTTGGGTTTTAGGGTTTAGTTGGATCCTGTCAATTTATGCCTAATTCCTTCGGGAATATGCTCCACGTTATGGCACCGCAATTCGTTGAGGGTAAAACTCAACGTGATTTTGAGGGAGCATTAAAACTCTATTTTTTCATACACGCATTCCTCAACCCTGTCTTTTGTTCTACCGATGAGTAGATCGAATCATTTTGTTTCTACATATGCATTCTTGGTAATTGCATATATGTGTCTGCATTTATTTGCATCATCTGCATGGTTGCACATCTAGGTCTGAGCGACTTGAACGTCAGCAAAAATTGTGATCGACTCCTCTGTGATTGGTTGGAAAAAAAATTGTGACTTTTGTCTTGTTAGAGACTTAAGTTGATGAGGTTCTGAAATGAGTCAGGCCATTGAGTTATTAGAAGTTTAAGTCATAGTTGATGAAATGTGAGATAAATATATATGTACTTGAGATCGAATATAGATTTGATTTGAGGAATTATAGTTGAGTTCATGCAAAATTATTGTATTCGAGTAGAGATTCGTGGAGGATACTCTTAAACATGATATTGTTAATGTTTGAGGAGATAGGAAGGAGGAGCATTTGTATATTTAAAGACAATATTTGTTTTGTAGTTAAGGCACATTTTATTCGAATTAGAATATGTTTGATTTATGCATTGATCTGGATTTAAAAGGATAAAAAAAGTATAGCATGATGAAAGGAATTCAGTAGTTGATGATGGTAAATTGGTCAATTTACAGAGGGATTAATCTAAGAGAGAAGTGTTTTGGTTTTATTTAATTCATGATATACAATACATGATAAAATGGAGAATTATATACGATACGCGGTAAATAGAGATCGATACTATGAGAATGGTATGTAATTAGTAGATGGTGATAAATTCAAAGTGGTGATTTCAGTCGATAATGATTATAGTTGCCTAGGGTAAGGTGAGCAATCCTATTAGCGACAATTGATGATGAAAGTAATCGAATTATCGATATTTTGTTTGGAGTGAGTAATTGTGGTAAGAGTTATATGAAGAATCATATAATCATAACTCTAATAGCTAAATCACGTACACAAATTGAGGAATAGTGATAAATATGAAATAAACATGGGTTGGAGTGTATAGGATGATTATAAATGTCGAGGGTATTTGGATTTGATTGCATGGTACCAATGGCTTGCATATCTCAATTTCGATTGAAATTATGGATTGAAAACTGGTACCAATTAAACATGATAGTTTTTGAAGGATTATATTTTGCTTGGAGATAACTAATTCTGATAAAATGGTAGATAATGAACGGTCTGAATATGGAGACAAAGCGAAACTATGAACAAACTTAAAGGGATTTATTTGGAATTGGTTTACGATTTGGGCCTATATGGTTGTAATAATTATAATGTTGGATATTATCTGAATCTAATTGTTAGTGTATGGACTAGCTAGCAAGTTGGTTCGGTTTGACTATGGGAATCTAGGTATTTGGTGTTTAGTTGAATTTAGACGTTTGAAGATTGATTGTATCATAATCTTAGTAATAATTAATTATAATCTCTGTAATTGGATTGGATACCAAATTGTGATATACTTTTAGATGATCTTGAAAGATAACTTGCAGTTTGCCATTCGATGTCGTGTATTGAATAGTGTAAGAGTAATACTTAGATTAGATTTGATTAATAATAATTGAGATCATCTACGTGAAAATAATTAGGAGATATTCTTCAGAGGAGGAGACCATTTGAAAGACTGAGAAAAAGATGCGGTGAAGATATCTGTACCGATTTGGCTTAGCTGGTTCATAAGCCTCTACATATTGTTTTTTCCACTGCATCATTGTTTTGTCCCTGCATTTCATTTGTCATAATTGTTTCAATCTAGGTATTATTGTTTTTGAATCATTGTTTTTGGCATGCTTGTACGTTGGCTGGGTAGTCGAGTGTTAGTTACGCTTGTGCATGAGAATCGAGATTTTTAGGTTGGGTTTTGTTTCAGAGATTGGTTTGATTATTTCTATTCGACTCTGACGTTATGGTTTGCCTTAGAGATTATGACTTGATATCTATTGAGGTAATTATGGATAGTTCATGATTAGGAAGTTAGGTTAGATTTTAGCCTTGGTTTGATCTATTGTCAAATTTGAGAACGAATTTCTTTTGGGGGGAAGTATGTAATGCCCCGTCGAATTCTGGCAAGACTCTTTGTAGCTTTCTGAATTGTCCCATTTTGATCTGGTTTGTGTGGAGTGTTTAGTAGAGGATTTATGGTTTTAAGAGAGGGTAATAGAGTAAGGATAATGATGTTAATCGAGTGAATGGGACAACGGATTACTCGAGTAAGACGTGTGGTTACTCGAGTAAGCCGTGTTCCCAGATGAACATGATCAACACCTAGAAAATTATCACTCAAGTAAAAGGAATTGTTACTCGAATAAGGGGGTTTGTCACTCGAGTAAATAATGCAAATTTGGCAAGAACGCCGTCATTTTGGAAAGAGGTCTTTATATACCCCCACCCAACTCATTCAGCCTCACTCCCTCATTTCTCACTCAAAGAACTCTCGTTCTGTCTAGAAATCATTTCTGGCACTAGCCCATCCTTCCTAGACGTCCATTAAGGTAAAATTACACTTCTACACTTCTACACTTCTATTTTCATCATTTATGCAAGATTGTTCATATTGGGGTTTTGAATAAAATGTTCATAGGGTTAGATTCAGGATGTTTCTTTTGGAACGATAGTTAGAGGTTGTTAAATTGTACCATTAGGAGCCTAGAAACACATAGATTAAGTTTGAAATCATAAGAATTAAGGATGTTCATAAATGGGTTTGAATCATTTTGGGTTTGGTTGATTTTGAGCAATTTCAAGTGGTATTGTTGGATTGGAGTGTAGATTCATGTTCTGGAGGTTGTTTAGGGCCAGTGTGGGTGATTGGTAAAATTTGTGGTATATATATGTGTGTGTGTGTGTGTATGGCTTTTGATGTGCTGGCTATAATATATCAAAAACACCTCTCTTACTTGAAACTCTATATGGTTTTTGATGTGCTGGCTATATTTCCTAAATTGGACTTCATAACGGAATGGCTAATTAATAAACTGATTATGTGATTTTTATAATCAGTAAACTTGTTTTTGAATTTGGATATATATATATATATATATATATATATATATATTGGATTTTACATATATCTATCACTGTTTTTGATGTGCTCTAACTGTATGAGTTATTGTTTTTGATTTAAAGATTTTATATATACTCGATATGAGGCACCTGCATTACGTGGGGTA
>CAODLS010631067.1:0-16002 GCA_948243855.1 Flueggea neowawraea
CACATCATACTTCCATGTTGCGGAAGAGGAAGAAGCCATTGGAAATGTTGGATAACGAGCTCAATTGCCTGCAAACTTGATGTTCCATAATTGTGATGATCACTTCTATTCGAGAAACATATGCAGAAGAGCAACTTCAAAATTGCAACTGACAATAATTATATATATAAGAAGTACAATAAAAAGCATAACGGCCAAGTTCTTTTCCAATAAGATCAAATGAAATAAACAACAAAAAGAACAAATAAGGCATGACCTTGATGGCGCATTGTGTTGGAACTACTCATGGCAATTATACAATTTTGATTACGCATCCAACAAAGCAATTACAGCTAAATCAATTATGTTAATTGATGCTAATACGAAAGGATTTATGCAAGTAACAATAACAGCAAGTATAGAATCAGATAAGGATATAATAAACTAAAATTAAGAACAAAAAACAAACAGAGCATATCTGTATCTGCCCAGTTAGAGCGCTTTTATTTTTTCTGAGATTCATGAGTGGGTTATTGCTAGCAAGTGAGCGGCATGATTCGATGATAGCTTAACATGGACTAGTTGGAGCTTAACATGGACTAGTTGGCAGTTCAAAAGATTGCCCAACATAGAGATACATAAGACGGATAATTATGATCAAAGATGCTTTAACAGCATCCACAATGAACTTTATGTTGAGTATCCTCAGAGAGGAAAGCTGAGAGAGAGCTATAAACCCAAATAACCAGAATAGTAAAAATAAAGCAAAGGCAATGGCGGAGCAAAAGTCAATGTGGTCATTTGTATTTTTTGTAAAAAGACTCACTTTATTCATCCTAAAATTTCAAAGTAATAATCAACCCCATTTCCTGGACATTTCTTGGAAAAAACCAGCCAATTATTGGATTTTGCCCCGCTTAACCAGCGATGGCAAGAGCTCACTTTATTCATTCTAAAATTTCAAAGTAATAATCAACCCCATTTCCTGTACATTTCTTGGAAATAACCAGAACAGAAAAAATAAAGCAAAAGCAATGGCGAAGCCAAAGTCCATGTGGCCAGTTGTATTTTTTTTAAGGGGTTTTTTCATAACCATCAGAGATAAAAATAAATATTTTATATTCATCTGCTATAATATTCAAATTTTGATAATATATTAAAATTTAAATGTATTTATCAATAAATATAAATTATTAATCTATCACCGCTACCTTTTTTTAAGTTATATACCACCATTACCTAAAAATTCAAAGAACATAAAACAACATTTATAATAGGAATTTATTCAAAGTAAAAAATAAATCAAAAGCATTGGCGAAGCCAAAGTCCACGTGTTCTATCATCACTTACGGAATTTATTCATTCTAAAAATTTCAAAAGTAATAATCAACCAAGTGGACATTTCTTTTTTTGACAGCAACCAAGTGGACACTTCAGATCATTACGGAATTTATAAAACTCAATCACCACGAAAAGCAACTGTGATATGAGCAAAATTGTCAAAAAATTTGTTCCTCCCAGCCAACCTATTGTATTTGGGCTTTGTTTGCCCTCCCTTCCAGCTCTTCCATATATATATCTCTTTTCCACTTATAAGATTCTCTCCAACTTTCATCTAATACAAGAATAATACGTAAGTACAACCGCTTATGTTTTTGAACTATGAATGTGGTAACTGGATCGCATTTAC
Source organism: Flueggea neowawraea (assembly GCA_948243855.1). Lineage (NCBI taxonomy): Eukaryota > Viridiplantae > Streptophyta > Magnoliopsida > Malpighiales > Phyllanthaceae > Flueggea > Flueggea neowawraea. The sequence goes on from CAODLS010631067.1 coordinate 1,670, forward strand.
ATCAAACACCTCACCTCTTCTGTAGAAGCATTAAAGCGAGCAGCCAGTATGTATGTTGAACTGTCTGAGATTCCACATCTTTTTAAGGATTCTATAATCTAAGAAAACAAGAGAATGCCAAATGTATTCAATTTTATGGATTAGAAAAATTAAGCAATCAATGTGTTCCCCATTTTTTTATTAGAAGACAATGTCGTCATTTGGTGAATTTGTGAATTGCGGAGCATGCCAAAGAATTATAGTATTCCTAAACTAAAATGAGATTTGTTGGAACTAAGATTACAATCAAAAATCTTAACTTCTACCAAATGATTGAGGATGATTCAAAAGGACGAAAATCATCACATAGGTTCTTTTGTTTCTTTAAAGACAATAACAAAAATACGATGATGAAATTGATTCATTGATGAAAATATTGTAGAGAAAATAATTGAAAACTACTACTGAAACTCGAAATAAATTCAAAGACAAATAATAGCTTGAGAGTTGAATAAACAAAATGAAAACTCAAAGAGAAACTATATTAAAACCCATTGGGTGTAGGTCTGTCAATTTTTGACACGATAACACGACATTGTGAGACGACACGATTGACACGAATTCAATTTTTATAATGTTTATGTCTTGTATAATGATTTGTGATATATAAATGACATGACACGATTACGACACGATAATACGAATTGACACCCCTAATTGGGTGTCAAAAAGGGTGTGTTGTTTTTGGAGTTGAAGAGATCCCTTTTGTTGTGCATCTTGCATCTATTTAGACTGTTGGTTTGTCCTTGGCGGCCAAAAATTCCTATTTGAGTTCCACCAATGGCTCCTGGAAATTATCTTCTTTCCTATGCAATATTTTTTACATTCATTTTATTTTACTCTAATGGTGATCTGATTGAATTGCTGTCTTTTTTGGTCTTGCTCTTCAAGAAAAGCTTTCAAAGCATTTCCTTCTCTGTTTCTAGATTTGCATATTTCAATGTGGTCCTCAAGGAAATATTACAGATTTACCACCCCCAAGGATCATTTCCTTGCTTAAACCTACGATGATTTGGTTGCTCCCCAAGTATCTCCTTTTATTGCAACCTCCGATTATGCTGCAATTGATTTCCTTCCTCAATTTGCTCCAATCTTTCCTTCTTGCATGATTTCATCGTTTTTTGTAATAATTGCAAAATTACACAATAAACAATTGCCCCCCACGTATTGATGATTTGAGTAAAACTATTAACACGGGTAAAAATCATTTTCTTCAATTGTCTCCTGGTTGATTGGCTTGAACATCCCCTGGCATTTTTCTTGAAATTAACTTGATTCCCCTGAAAAATTGAAAGTCCCTGCAATGTTTTTGTCTCTGCAATATTTTGTTTCTCAATACTGCAGTTTCAAAATACCATGGAAAACTATGGTAGCATATATTAAACCTATCACTTGAATTTTTATTTTCGATTCCTCCTGGAAAGAAAGAAAAATTCCTTTGTTAAGTGAAACTCTGTGTAATATTTTTTTTTTCTGCAGTTGTTAAGCTTTAGTAGAGTGCAGGTCCTAAAAATTGTGGTGGCAGTGTATGAGTTGAACCAAAGAGAGCCTGCCACTTTTGTAATATTGTTTTTTTTATTCGATCCATCATCCGCTTTGAACCAAGGCCAAACCAGATCACCAAACCAGAAACCAACACAAAACCAAGCTCTAAACCACAAAATCACCCCAAAACCAAATTCCACTCAATCAAACCAAAACCCATATGAACCAACCAACCTTCGAACCAACCCGAACCAAATCATTTAAACAACAAAAAAAACCCCAACTTCTGCATTCTTTGCGACAAACAAAATAGAACTCTCCTCCCGTTTGCCCAGGGACAACTCCATTGTGCCGCCCGTCTACAGTTTCGGAAAAGAGAACCGCGTCTCTGCCACGCTGCTGGAAGGGGTCGTGCGTCTGCTGAAGGCGTCGCCGTCAATGCTCATTTTTTCTACCAAGAGGAGAACATGTCGTCGTCGCCAGTCACCTTGCCTCAGATCTGGATGTCGCGCCGTTGAGAGTGTGTAGGAGGAAACCGCCGTTGTCCCACCATCATCGTCAGAACAAAACCCACCACGTTTTCAGCAAAACCAAGAGAAGTCGTTGTCACATTTCAGACCAAGGCAGGATATTCGACGTCGCCGTTCGGTCGGCTGGAGGAGGAGCTGCAGCTTGCCTTAGATTTTCAGATTTTCAGTGTCCCTTTAGGCCTTCCTTTGAATTCTTGTCATTTTTGTTTTATCCAATTCAGTCAATTTCAATTGCTTGATACTGCTACATTAAGGCCAGAAGCATGCATTCGGCCCTGATTGTGAATTTATCAGTGTCACAATAAACAATTTTGCTAGGGACTGTTGTTGATTTGTCTGTTATTGACTGACTATGTTGTTGCTTGAATGGTGAAATCAAATGGATAGAACGATAGCTAGGGGAAATGCTGCCAAATTTTCCAAAAACATGTTATTCCTCTGTTGTCAGAAATCAAGCTCACAGAAGGAATCTTGTGAAGTTATTCACAAGACAAAAATTCTTGAGTTTAATTTCTGAATCAGTTTTTTTTTTGTCAGCAAAAAAAATCTGAATCAGTTTCAATCTCTTTTTTTGTTGTTTTTGATAATTTTAGTGGCCACAAAGCCTACTAAGAATTGAACTGTGTTCTTGCTTTTGTTTCTCTGTAGACAGCAAACCTTAGAGGAACCATAAAAATTTTGCAGTCTCCAGGTTGATTTCACAGTTTGTCATGAAAGAATTGGTGGCCAAAAGCTTGGATCATCAAAGAGTCCTTCAATTTGTATAGGAGAACTTTAATCTTTAGATTTTTTAGGCCTTTGTCCTCTGTACACAAACTGGTGTTGGATGAAAAATGTTACTACTATATGACAATGTATTCTCTTGAAACAAATAAGAAATGACCTAAAGCCTTTTTCCAACTATTTTCATCTTGTCTCTTTTCTTTCTTTTTCTCTTATGTGGTTTGTGACATGGTCAAGGAGATCAATTTCACAGGTTAATCAACATAATTGAAATTTACCTCCTCTTTTTTTTCCCCTTACGGCCAAAAAGACCTGCAATCATTGCAAATTTCAACAGATGACAAAATTCCTTATTAACTCTCAACCTTCTTCACCAAATTATAGTGGCCATGAATCCTACTGCACTTTTTGTTTGTAATTCTATTTTTTTTATTTTTCTATTTTTTTGTATGTTTGCTCAGGATTTATTCAAAGTTTTTACCTGAGTTACTACTATTTTCAAGATAAAGGGGTAGTACCATTTCTCTAACAATAGATTAGCCCGGATCTATCACCAATGGTGCCTCCAACAGTCTAAAATTTGGCCAGCTTTCCTGATGAGAAATATTGCTCTTCTTTAAGGGATCGTCTCCTGTGAAAGAAAAGGTGCAATTTGTTCTTCCCAGAGCACCCATATTTTTTCGTATTCCTGCAAACACAAAACATAGAATCCAAACAAGATAAACTACCGATGAAATAAAAGAAGACATTACCTTGTTTGGGGGTTTCTCAAAGAAAATCATTTCCATTTCTTGTGGAAATCCAAAACTAGATTTCTCTAGAGGATGTGTCACGACCCATTGTGGGCACATGACCTGCGTACGAGACGAACCGTTTGTGGAAGCCCGACCAATCTCGCACAAGCCTCAAAGAATAGAACTAGATGAATTTATTTCTAACCATATTAAAACTATTTGTAAAGTTTAATAAGTAGAAATTCAAACTTGTTTAAACGTAAGTTTTTTAATAAAATATTCGATAAATATTAAATTATTTTGAAATATCAAATAAGTTTACAAAACATAAACCCACGAGTAAACCGGTGAGAGCAACTAACAAAACAATAATATTGAGCCTGAACAAAAGGTCTATGACTGCAACTGCAGAAAACCTCACCGGGAGTTGAATGTCGGGAGACCGCAAACAACCAATATCACCTGCAAGTAAGAATACAGGAAAATAGACAGAAGAGAAATGGGTAAGAACCCTAGTGAGAAAACAACACTCCAGAGCGGCATCAGGTCTCACACAAACCGTTTTGAAAACTGTTTGAAAATATCACATGCAGATATAAGTGTATATATGTATACACGCCAAATACAAAGTAGTAGTTTCGAAATTCATTTTGAAATCATTCGCAACCAAGGCAAATAACAAACGACAATCGTGCAAAACCGTTTATTTGTAAATTATAGAACACAAATCCCAAACATTTATTTTTCAAATTGTATAATGCAAATATCGAAATATTTGGTTTCAAATCTTATAACACAAATATCGAAATATTTAGTTGCAAATCAGATATCTCAAATATCAACACTTTGGTTTCAAATCATATAACGCAAATATCGAAATATTTGGTTTCAAATCTCATAAAGCAAATATCGAAATATTTGGTTTCAAATCTTATAATACCAAAACCAATCTAACATGGGAGTACTATCAAAGTCAACGTGGACTCTGCCACGAGATCATATGTGGTCTCCACCACTGGTCAAAATATGTGGATTCTATCGCTAATCAATATCAAATCATATGTCGGGCCAAGGCACATGGCTATCAACATCTCTAGTAGCTGGGAGTTCTCAATTCATTTGTACCAAACGTAACGATTTACCCCTGTGACTGAGTTGTCTCAATTCATCATAATTAAATCATAATTTTATCAAAATGTATTCGCAAATTCAAATTCATATTAGTGGTAACACCACCGTCAAATCATGCAATAGCATATTTCATAAATCAATAGCAAATGAAATAAATAACATTTATTTCATAGAAGGATAGATTCCGCAGAATCTTCATTTCAGAAAAACAAAACATTTTTCCTTCTTACAAATCAAATACTCATCAGCAAAACTTTTATTTCAAACGAAATCTCAAAATCCAAACAGAGTGGTTATCAACAAACCATAATAAATATCAAAACATGATATTCACTTGAAAACCATCAAAATTCCAAAATCAGCTCAAATAACTTTCCAATACAAATTTCATTATTTACTGAAATTTTTTCGAAAATTTTCATAAAAAAATTCAATAAAACAAGTCCTCACGTAGACCAAAATTTAGGATTTTTGATCTTTAAATTATTCTGAATTACATGCTATAGTCGTAGCACAACAAAAACATATAAGTTAGAAGACGTAGCCTTTGTGTCTTAAGCTTTCATTTCACTCGCTTGAAAATCCAAGCTGAATGGCCCAAATATGTACCACTGATGGTCGGTTAATCTTGCTGACCAGGATACGAAGCTAAACAAATATACATATCAAACAGATACATATTAGAGACGAATCGACATGCGATACTGTGGCAATACTAAATACATGATATGCAAATGCAAATGCAAGTGCGGACTCTCAAAGTCGACGAAAATCCAATCCGAATGATAATTCATCACTTTAAATCCAAAATTCAAAATTTACGTAAAATTACAGTTGGACCCCGACCAATGTAAAATTACGCTTTAGTCCTCGTGACTAAGCAAATTATAGATCAGTGCCTAAAGTATCCTCAAATTATCAAATAGTCCTCAATTGTTTCAAAATATTCAAATTACTCCAATATATACTCAAAATTACATTTGGATCCCTAAAATACCAAATATCAAGTTTAGTCCTCAAATGGCAAATTACCCAAATAGTCAAACTCTCGATTCAACCAATGAAAATCAAAACCAAGCATACACATTGACTCTAATCAACCTCCTGAGCATGAATCTAACCTCAATTTCAACAAATAATCTCAATATCATCATAAAAATCCAAATTGAAATTCGAATTACATGGCTCGCTTAAAAACCAACAATCATTCCTCAATTTTCACTTAGATTCATGTTTCTCCAAGTCCCTCATACATAAATCTATCAAAAACAACTTCCAATATAGCCTAGAATCTATGCAAAACCGAACCCTAGCCTCATTCATATGCATTTTGTTCAACAAGCCTCGAACAAGAACAAATGCATAAAAATAAAAGAAAAACCAAGATAGAATGATAATATTACCTCAATAATGCAAGAGGAACCAATGGAAGGCAAGAAGAGATGAATTTGGGGAGGTTTTGGGGTGAAAAACGCGAAGAAGATGAAGTAGAATGAAGAGGGATCGGGTTCCTTAGGTTTTATAAATGTTGCAGACAAAAACGCAGCGTTTTGGGACTGTCTTAAATGATGAAACTAGCTTTTCGCACATGAGATGCATGTATCGACACATGAATTGTTTGTAACACTTGTTTCATCCTTCCAGACGAGCGTTTCGTGCCTAAACTTTGGAAAACATGCATTTCGATGGCAAACGGGCATCTCGGGCTAAATCTTCACCATTCGATTTCTCCCACTCATTCCAAACAAGTTCTAAGGACCTTAAACTCTCTGAAACACCAATAAACATCCAAATATCATCCATCCCAACTAAAATCATTCCAAAGATCAAATCGAATTAAATCAAAAAATTACGAAGAACTTAGTTGCAATGTACGGGGTATTACAGGATGCTTCCCTAGGGACGGATCCTCTGGTGGAGACAATTCCTTTAGAGCTAGGTCTTCTAAGAATAGGTCCCTTGCTGGAGGTTGTTCCTCTAGGGACAATTATTTTGGAACCTGTATCCCTGGGACTGTCCCAGATGGTTTTAGAATCTGCGGCAATATTCATAGCTTGCTTCTCCTTTTCCTCCCTAGCGTCTTGGTTTACCACATTTGGGGATTGCCCCCCGAGTGTGGATAACGTCCTATCGATACTTTGCAATGTTGGCAACATTTTTTCAAATATAGGCATATTCCTTTTGAGAATTTCCTCCAGTTGAATGTCTTTCATGGCCCTTGTTGTTGCATTGACCTTTTCCTCTCTGTTTCCCATGGTGGGAGCGACATTCTCTTTACCTTTCCTTGTTTTCATCATTGCTCAGTGTCCTATTGAGCATTCCAGAAGATTGTTCCCTATTTTTTTATTAGAACTCAAGAAGACAATATCGCCTTTCAGTGGATTTGTGGATTGTGGAGCGTGCTAAGGAATTATAGTATTCCTAAACTGAAATGAGATTTGTTGTAACTAAGATTGCACTCAAAAATCTTAACTTCTACCAAACGATTGAGGATGATTCAAAGGGACGAAAATCACCACTTGAGTTCTTTTGCTTCTTTAAAGACAATAGTGAAAACACAATGATGAAATTGATTAATTGATGAAAATATTGTAGAGAAAATAATTGAAAACTGCTACTGAAACTCAAAATAAATTCAAAGACAAATAACAGCTTAAGAGTTAAATAAACACAATGAAAACTCAAAGAGAAAATATGTTAAAACCCATTGGGTGTAAAAGAGGGTGTGTTGTTTTTGGTGTTGAAGAGATCACTTTGTTGTGCATCTTGCATCTATTTAGACTGTTGGTTTGTTCTTGGCAGCCAAGAATTCCCATTTGAGTTCCACCAATGGCTCCTGGAAATTATCTTCTTTCCTATGCAATATTTTGACATTCATTTTATTTTACTCTAACAATGATCTGATTGAATCTGCTATCTTTCTTGGTCTTGCTCTTCAAGGAAAGCTTTCAAAGCATTTCCTTTACTGTTTCTAGATTTGCATATTTCAATGTGGCGCTCAAGGAAATATTACAGATTTGTCACCCCCAAGGATTTTTTCCTTGCTTAAACCTGTGATGATTTGGTTGCTCCCCAAGTATCTCCTTTTATTGCAACCTCCAATTATGTTGCAATTGATTTCCTTCCTCAATTTGCTCCAATATTTTCTTCTTGCATGATTCCATTCCCTTTTGCAATAATTGCAAAATTACACGGTAAACACAATGAAATACTTGCAATAAAAAAAAAAAGCAAGTTACATGCTTGGATCTGAATAATTATAAACAAGCTTAGAATGAAGAGTTCTTGTAGTCAATGAATCCCAAGACTTGGCCACGAGTGCCTTGTGAGCTGCAACTAGAACATGGAAGACATCTAGAATCTGCCACATCAATCAAGTAGCACAATGCTAGAATAAACCCAAGCAAAGTGAACTATGGAGAAGCTAAAAAATGTCACAAAGAAAACAGAACATAATTTTTTTTTTGATGCATTGAGAAATGAAACTTCAGGTTCCAGCTTTCCAGCTTGCATAGACTCGAGAAGGTCTCTACAACAAGATGAACATATAAATGTAGGCAGACCAGCAAATGCTTGAAGTTGTCAATTCGCACCAAGTTTTTGTAAGTATAGTTTGTGTGTATGGGAGATTGTCCCACATTGGATAAAAGGAGAGTCTAATATTTGCTTAAATATTGGTGGACTCTTTGTAATTCAAATTGGGTATTAAATGAAGAATGAGTTGAGTCTAAATACTATATTTAAAGTCAAAGATGAATACTTGGGCACCAATGAAAATAAAAGCTAAACCCAAACCAAAATTAAACTTTTGCAAATACATCTCAAAGTCTACAAACAGATTCCCCATACAATATTTTTCTAACAGTTTTTATTTCCTTGACGCATCTTCTCAGAGTTTCCTTCTTTTCTCCAGCACATGCAAAACTCCCTGTCGATTTAAATTCTACAAAGAATACAAAGTTTTCTCAATGGTGTCTGATTAACATTACTATTTGTATATAAGGACCGGAAACATGTTAGTTTTTTTTTTGTCTGGATTAGGTTCTAGGTCCATTTCTACTTAGTGTCCACCTAATTAATTTTTGGGAGAATTTAACTTTTATACTAAATTAAAATTTAGAATTTGACTTTTACCATACACCAAACACATTTTGATAGATAGATAGAAACACGCTTGAAATCGACTGATAAAATGATCGAGAGTTTGAGATATTTTTTCGAGAAATTGATTTTTTTGCAAAAAAAATAAATTCCAAGGGAGAAAAAAATCCGATGTTTCAGAATGTATCTAGTGATTTCCAAATGGATCCATATATATCTATATGTATCCAAATTTCTCAAAATCACAATTTTTTTATATAAAATTTGATTTAATAAATTTTTGATTTAATATTTTTTTAAAATTAAATGCCTCCAAATTACAATTTTTAATATAATTTTTACAATTTTTTTGATAGTCTCCATCTCAATTTTTTATAGTATCCAAATATATCCAAAATTTATTTTTTATATAATTTTTTAGTCTCCAAATATCTCTAAATCAATATTTAATGATAATTAGTTTGTTATTCACTTAACACTAACATTATAAATTTTATTCACAATAAACAACATTAAAATAGCTTTTTGGAAATTTTTTAAAACTTAGGGCCTTTCATGTAATTTTGTAAAAATTGGACAGCAAGCAGCAGCTAGGGTTTGGAAAACCCTAGCCGTCGTCACCGCCTTCTCCGATCCAATCACCACCACTCCCCGTCGTCACATGCAGATTAACGAAGACATAGAAAGGAAAAACTGAGCCGATTTAGAGATATTTGGATACATTTGCAGACATTGAGAGACAAGAGGACAAAAGGATGAGAGAAGACGAGAATCAGAGAAGAGAGGATCAAGCTGTCACGACCCGTTTTCGGACCATGACCGGCTTACGAGGCGAACCATCTATGGGAGTCCAGCCCATCTCGCACAAGCCTCGAAGAACAGAACTAAAACTAAATCCATTAAATACAAATTATTAATGTAGAAATCTGATTTTCTTAAAACAATAATTTCATATTAAATAAATGCTTATAAATAAGAAATCACATTTAAATACCAAATATTTATACAGAACTAAATACCCATAAGAATACTGGTGTGGAGCAACTAACAAAATAAATAATTGGATTCGAACAAAAGGGCACTGACTAAATCTCCAGAGTGCCACACCAAATGTTGAATGCCAACAATCCGCAATCAACCAAAATCACTTGAAAAATAGGAGTAAAGAGAGTAGACAGAAAAGAAAGGGGTAAGAATCCTTAGTGAGGAAACAACACTCCATATTGCATCATGCGTGCCTCACAAAGACAGTTTAAAATGTTTAGCAAACTTCACATACAAATATAGGTGTATATACGTATACACAGTAGATATAATACCATAGCTCCGAAAACCATTTTGAAATCATTCCAAATGATACGCAGAGCTGATGATCACTGATTATATGCCCGTACTATATTAGAACTATGCTGACTAGATCATATCATAATAATTTAGCAACCTTAAGAGTCCAAATGGTACCCGATTCAAAAGGGCTAACAGTTGACAACCTTAGTGGCTCTAAATAGTATTGTTTGTCCATACTAAGGGTCTTAAGGCTGTAACTGAGATGGTACTGATCTCGACACATCCGCAAGCATTGCAGTCCTCATGCTCTAGCTAGATATGCCTCGCCAGGCTCACAGAACAATACACCGCGAGAAAATGAGCAACAACACAGACTCATTGAAATTGGTATCCAACCATCATATCTCGTGCCAAAATGATTTGATATGGGACTACTATCTGAAATCTAAAATATGGATCATACATGAACTCCTGCCACTAGATCTTTTGTGGACCTCTTCCACTAAAATATAGTCACGTGTGTTGCGCTACACACATGTTACCACCTACCCTAGTAACTGCATGCTACCATCTATCCTGATAGCTGAGTATCACATTGGTATACCAAAGGTTATGTTTACCCCTGTAACGTAGGTGTCCCATATCGAAATATTTACTGAAAACGTATGCAAATATTTATTTAAAATATCTGAATAGGCCACATGCCAAACATACATATTGTTCTTCAAACATATCAAACGTTTAACCGAAACATTTGTTAGCGAAAATATCTCAAAACACTGAATCGAGTATTTATTCCGAAATACCCTTAATTCCAAAAACAAACGTGTGTTTCAGGAAATATTCTTAAATCCAAATAGAATATTTTCTAAATAACGAATATCTTATTTTTTCCAAAACAAATGGTTATTACCGAAACCATAATAAATATTAAAACATAATATTTATTTCAGAAACCACCAAAAGTCCACACAAAATATTTATTATCAAAATGTTTCAAAATGCTAAACAAAGTATTCTCTATAGAGAATATATTAAAGGAAAAATCCAAAACCATAATAAATATCAAAACATGATATTTATTTCAAAAACCATCAAAATATCCAAACCAAAACATTTATTACAACACGTAATAAATTTCAGAAATGGGTTTCCACATAAGTCAAATTTTAGGATTTACCGATCCTTTAGTAATTTCCAAATTACATGCAAAAGTTCTGACACAGTAAAAACGATATAGGTTTAAGAGACACAACCTATGTGTCTGAAGATGTCATTTCACTCACCTGGAAATCCAAGCTTAATGGCCCAGTCACGTTCCACTGGTGGCTGGTCAATCTTGCTGACCGAAACACAAAATCGAAACGATAAGCAAAGCAGAATCAAAGATATGATGTTGGTATTGTGGCAGTACCAAAATACATGAAATGCAAATACTGACACAGACTCAGAGAAACCCATCTCGAATGAAGATCCAACGCTCACGGCTCGAAAATCAAACATATCGTAAAATTTTAGTTTGGTCATCGACCTCTGTAAAATTACGCTTTAGTCCTCAAACTTTTCAAAATTTCCCAATCAGTCTTCAAAGGGTCCTACTAGTTCTCTAAGTAGTTTAAATCTCTAAATTAGCCCCCTAACTCTTAGCAATCACCAAAATATGAAAATTATATCTTTGTTTCCCTAGACTCATGGCTTACTCGAGTAGCACTTGGTGTTTACAAGAGTAATCCAAAGCATAGCTTACTCGAGTAACACAATTTGTTTACTCGAGTAATCCGAAGCTATGACTTACTCGAATAACACGAATGGCTTACTCGAGTAACGCACTTGCCCATAATTTTTCAGAATTCGATCCACTCAATTCCACCGATAGAAATCATGTCTAACGCACTTGCCCATTATTCTATGATTGAATCCATCATAACAACTCGAAATCATCTGAAATCGACCAAAAACAAGATGATCAAACCCATTTATGAACATCCTTAATACTTATGATTTCAAGCTTAATCTAAGTGCTTTTAGACACCCAAAAGGTCGATCTAACAACCCCAAGCCATGCTTATAACAAAAGCATCTCGAAAATAAACATATGAACATTCTACCAAAAATCCTAATATGAACAATCATGAATAATGATGAAATGAGAGGTATGGAAACACAATCTTACCTCAAGAGATGACTAGGAAGGATGGAGAACAACCGGAGATGATTTCGGAACGAATGGGAGTGATTTGAATGAGAAATGAGGGTGAAAGGCCGAAAGAGTCAAGTGGGGGTATATATAGACCCCTGCCCAAAACGATGCCACTTCTGCATTTCTACCTCGCTTACTCAAGTAAAACTTTCTCAGAAATTCATTTGGAGAGCTGGCTTACTCGAGTAACAATATTGCTTACTCAAGTAATTCAAGACTCATCTTACTCAAGTAACACACACTGATTACTCGAGTAACTCCCTTTCAACACCATTAATCACCCACTCAACACTCCAATCATTCAAGATTGAGTCGAGATCAACTAAATGCCAAACATTTTAACAAAATGACATCCTCAACATCATCAAGAATCAAATTCTAGGATCAAAATTGATCAAAACAAATTGAGACTCACCAAAACGCTACAGAAGACATGTCAGAAATGGGCAGGGTATTACATACTTTCCCCCTCAAAAAAATTCATCCCGAATTTCCAGACATGGCAATTCAAAGCCAAAATCAAACCCATGAATCAAAGAATGTAACAGTATATCAAGAAACAAAGGAACAGACTCTCAAACCCCAAAGAGTCAAATGCCAGAAGGTATAAACTCAAACAACAAACCAGATTGCAAAAGAAAGTTCTGAAAAAAAAATCTGGTTTGGACACACAAAATGAGTCCAACTCAGACTACATCTCCCAAGGTCAAAAAAAGTGGAACAGTTCCAACATCACTAACAAAGGTAGTATGAGCCTCAAACATTAATCCGCTAATGCACAATTCCCATAATCAAATCAGATCTATCAATCACTCCATATATTCCCAAGGGAACGAGGCTTGAAACTGCATAATACAAAACTGGGTTCTTAAACCCAACATATCTCAAAATATTAATCAAACAACCGTGGAGAATGCACCTAACATTTCCACATTTGCCAACATAATATCAAATCCTCAAAAACATATCTTTTCTACAAAGTCGCCCAAATTGAGTCACAAATCTCAAATCCGGTACATCTAAAATCAGAGAACACCAGAGAACATAACATAATCAATTGTTACGAACAGAGATATCATAGGTGCTCCCAAGTATAAATTGATTATATCCAAATTTTATAGTCCAATTCAAGTCAAACTCGCAAATCAATCCATATACTCACAATTCGATTCAGATTGTCTCTCTATTTGCAATCATTAACTATTTAAGTCAAACAAAAATCAACATCTAAAGTCTTATTCTTATCTCGTCTATTATCACAATTGTTTAACCTCTGAAAAAATTGTCAATCACCAAAATTGATCAATCAAGCAAGCGTTTCCAGAAATCTCATCACCCCGCTATTGATACTTACCTCTGAAATCAAAGGATACCACCTTTGTCACCAAAATAATAATTACATACCATTTTTATTCTTAGAATAGTTTCCCAAAGTTAACTTCCATACTCATATAATATCGATCTCCATTTACCGTATACTAAATATTCTCAAAAGTCAATAGGGTCAAAAATATCAATCTCAATATTATTCCTTTTATTGAAATGATCAACTTCCAAACATGAATTATTAAATCTCCTCTCCTATCAACAAATAAATTCCTAAGAGAATCCATTACTCATACCGTTGGTACTTGAAAATCTATAGTACTCCAAACACTATCTCACTCTAATAAACACCGAAACATATTCATGAAATGAAATTTAAATCCGCACCTTAACAGATTTAACTCCAATGTATAACGAAAATCTATTTCATAAACTTATCATCAATCGTTGCCACAATATTCATTGTTTCCGCAAACATATTATACTTAATAATATTATTAAGCTCCCAAGTGCTTAAGGATCATGTTATACCATTTTTATTTCTTAATATCAAACCTCAAATCAGTCTCATTATTGATTTTCACCAAATAACGAATCAAAAAATTCCCTCGAGTTTCCCAAACTCTCCAAAATACCATAAGTCAATCACAACAACCATACGATCCCAATCTAACAAGAACTCCTTATTCATATGCCATAACAAATCTCAAAATTTCACTGAAATAACTTCTGATCACACCACGCAACCTCAATTGAATATCAATCCTCTAATCGGTT